>PRKT01000110.1:1280088-1361667 GCA_003671525.1 Saccostrea glomerata | reverse complement strand
ATAAGACTTTATAGACAAAAGCATTGCAACTAAATATATGAAATAACATTACTTGATGTTCATAATATTGATGTGAAGACTTCATCCTATAAAATTACGATTTTTCAGCGATACTTGGCGAGTTATAAAACGTGTTATAGCAACATTCTGTCTCATTCATGGGTTTTGGTGGTGTAAAAATGAACACATTTTTAAAAAATAAACATAGTCCGCAAAATAACACCATCGTAATTTTTTGCATAAAGAATGCTTTTAAATCAATGTTTCAACTGAGAAAATTTGAAAGTGGTGTTATGATGCGGACCTATTGAAAATTGCTTTTAAGTAGTTGATTTTTAACGATTTTTCCGGAAATACGCATTCCATGCATGTTTTGACCGCCATAAAATAGTAAAACGGGACACATTCTAAAAAGTTTGGTCTATATTTTAAGAAAGCACATACCCAACATTTATTTCCACTATAAAGTTTTGATTCAGTTGAAACTTAAATTTGGGGAAATTTTCAGGGCCAAATATAATAAGAAGTGAATTTTGTTCTTTATACAAGGATTGGATTGATCGTTTAAGTGAAGGACGGCAGACGGTTAATAATAACATTTGTTACATTGCCCAGTGAAAGCAAGTTTGAAAAGACATCTGGTTGAATTAAGCAGTTTACTTTCAAAGACCTCCAATTTACACTTTGCCAAATAGTTGAATATCTCAACAATAAAATAATTATTAAATACCTAGGATATCGTTTACTTTAGATTTTAAACAAATTAAATATGATAAAACTTAGGCACCCGTTCTCTTTCCACTTTGAATAAGGACAGAAGATTTGGGTTTAGATGGTCGCCATGCTTATTTTTGGAAAGGATATTCTTATTCACCCATTCTTACCGAGATTTGACCATTTCTGACAAATAAGCTGTTTTGTAATAAAAATTAACTTACACGGAAAGAAATATAAAAGTCAGAAAAACTTTCAGCCTTTGTGACAGAACGCTACGGAGGGGGTCACTTGACCGCCTATATCACGTGATTTGTGCATGAGCAAAACGGTGGCAAATGTGGATTAAAATCAGAGAGGGCTAATTTAAGAAAAAATCCGAACTGAAACAAATATTGTTTCTTACATGGAAGTTTTTCAATTAGTTGAGGTGAAAACAGCTTAAATATCTTTTATTATTCTTTTCTTGGACCATTTTTAAAGGTAATTTTAAAAGTGTCTTACTTTGTTTATAGCCCATACTATTTGTTGCCATTTTAAAATTGTTTTTACATTTTTCGTCCTTTGTTTAAATAGTTAGGACATTAAAGGTTCATTATATGTATGTCTATAATAAAATATTTGTTATCTTGATGTAGACAGTGATGATGAAACCCAAGAGAACGTCGTCCAAGCTGTACAGGATATTGGAGGTAAAAAGGATATGTTACTTCAATCAATGGTAGTCTCTTTTCAAATGACTTGAGCATTTTAAAATGATAACGTATATTTTAGTCTTTCGATTTGTGAAGTAGTACTTTCAATGACATTTTTCTTAAACGTCTACTTTTGAAAGTTATTTTTAAAGTGCTTAATTTTGATTGCAGCCCATATTATTTGATGGCAGGCTTTTAACGTGCTTTGCATTGTTCTACCTTTCTTATATTGTAAACATATCAAAGGTTTATCATATGTATGTCTATGATCAAATGCTTGGTTATCTTATTTTAGATAACGATGAGGCAACGCATTGACTGTTCAGATGATTTGATGCCATATCTTTTAGTCTAGAAATGTGTGCAGTGTTTTTTTGTATGAAAATAGCTTAAAATTTTAAATGGATTTTGTCAGGTGCCTTCTCACTTAATTTGTATGCAGCCCATACCCAAATAATGTCTGTTTTTTTTCTTGTTTTCACATTTTTCGTCCGTTGTCTACATATTTAGAACATTAAAAGTTTATTTTATGTAAGTAAGTAAGTAAATATTTCATTATAGTGACTTATGTATAGACAACAAATAGATACAATATAAACGAATATACATTACACCCGGCCCTTTTGACTTATATGTCACTTTGATATAAGTACAGTATTACTGTAATCATTTAAAGATAGCGCGCATGATGCATTATGAAAGAAAGTTCCTCTGATATTTTCGTAGATTTTACAATGAAATAAAAAATGTTTTTCGTCCTCTACTGATTCGTCATTACATAGAACACAGTAACGTTCTTGTGGAGGATCTTTTCTCAATCGGCCGTTTCTATTCGTAACGAAAGGATACCAACTGTAAACTGATCCATTATGGAGCCTTCCCGTTTTTTCATGTCCATTGTTATGTAAGGTTCCATTTCAAAAATATTTTTAAAGATCACAAAAGTTTCTCAATTTTGGTAACAACGCACACAATATATTCAATTTCCATTCTTCTTTACAAAGTGCAAACAATTCACATTTGGCCTGATTTAAGGAAGGACAAATCACCCGTGGATTCTATTTTAACCCATTTCTTAAAAAGTACCGGAGAAAAGAAGAATAATGTTACTATATTGACAACAATGTAAGATCCCTGTAAGAAAAATAATAAGTTTTGGAATGTTTGCATCATATTTTGTGAAAAAATCAGAGAATCCTATATATTGGTCACTTGGGGGCTTACACTGTGGAATGTTTTTATGCTATTTTAACTAAGTGTAATAAACAAGCATGTGACAGTCTGAAATGAAATGCAGTGTAACTTTTGTTCTATACATAGTAGAGGAATGATATTTGGACATATATATAAGGAGTATCCATTCTTAATGTACTACTAAGGTCAAGGTCATATCAAGAGGTCAAAGGTTAAATATTGTGACGTCATCTACTGATTCCTTAAGTTTTTTGCCATTGAAATTTTTTTGATCACAAAAATATCTGAAACCACCGCTTCAATTTTCTTTATTTTTACATGTTTTATTTTAAGACCCATTTGAATCATTCTGTTGATTTTTTGTAAAAATTGAATTTTACATTTTCTCTAAATGAAACTTTAACTGTGGGATATAATATATTAACCTGGGAAATTTCAATTCCGATGCTACATATATTCTATTTTTACTTAATATTTTACTCAAATTTTCCAGTATCAAGTTGACTTACTTACAAGCAATAAGAGGGATATCTTTATGAAAGTATTACACAAATTTACAATAAATCAATTGGTAATTCTAAAATAAGGCTGATTCTCAATTCTAATATCTGATTTCACAATCTACTTACAAGGGTCTTATAGGCCATATTTCAGACTATGTGGGCAAAAAATGTGCGGTTGAATTTCTTTCATATCATATGTAAAAGAAAGATTTCAACTGAAGATTTCAGAAAACTGAACAAAATTAAACGCTTTTGATAATTAGATATTCGATCTTGTATTAGGTTGGTAAGGGTAAAAATGTGGTCTTTACAAGATCTGTTGCGTCGAAATCCGTGTCGGAGAGTATTCCATTATATTCTAGGTATTGCTGTATTCTATTGTTTAAGACTGAGCTGTAGCGTTTCGCAACGTCTGCTAATAAGCTGATTCCTCTGAAGTTCAAAGGTAACATTGATTCAATTGTAGAGCCTTTCGGAATCGGACGTATTAAAGCTTTCTTCCAAATAGAAGGGACTCTACCGGTTTCAAAACAGAACATAAATAACACCTGCAGCACTTTAGTAACAGAGTTATTCTTCAGAACCTCAATATAAATTTGATCAATACATGTGCCCTTTCCGTTTTCTACGTTGGAAATAACTTTTCTGACTTCCTCTATGGTAATACTTTTGTTCAGCGATTCATTTGGTATGAATAATGGATCCAGTGAGCTGCCTTCCAGAGTTGTTTTTTTTTATCAAAATATCTTTGTGCTGTTAAATATTGTAACCGTGCATCTTGTCTAAACTTTCTTCCTACAGCTTTTCTGAAATATTTGTCAATCTCCATAGTTCCAAGAGTTCCTGATTCCAGTAAGGTTTATTGTACTTCAATCGTTTTTCTAGATTTTTTTTGGATGCATAAAAAAATCAAATTTTTCTTCCATTTCAGTTGTAATAATACTACACAATTTGTCATAGATTTTGTCTATTTTATTTTATTTTTCACTGCATAGACCTATTTGACTAATAATTTCACACAAAGCCTCTTTTATAATGCCCGACCACATGAAAGTTTTGGTATTTGTTTGAATTTTAACTACTTTCTTGGAGTATCGTGAAAGTTCTTTGAATTAAAGTTGACATCATTTGCTTCATCCGGAGTTTCAACTTTATATCTGTAATCGAATATCAAGGGGTCATGCTCTGGAACACGACATCTGGATCTAAGGCAATTTTGTAATTTTTTTTCTGATTAAATCAGATCACCACAAGTTTTTATTCTAAAGTTATAACAGTTTGCCAGCTGATCATATGGAACACATATGTAAACTACAACAGCCTTTCCTTTAGGTGAATTCGAAGTTAATTTGTTAGATTTTTCCCCGTATCGAACATTTAACACACAAAATTTGGCGTCATATAAAAATTCAGCAAATGCTTGACCATATCGATTTTGATTAAAATCGATAATTTCCCTTGCCCCAGAAAAGTCTATCATCCAATCAGACTAATACTCTACCCCAGACTACAGACCGGTTGTTGAGAGTCACTGATGGTGCTCTTCGTAGAGCAGGACTTGGGACTACACTTTACATAAACCGCAATAACAAAATTTACCTCTCTGGATTTTTCAGTGCTAATCCCCGAGTTAATCAGCATACATAGGTGCTTTGTGAAGTCGAAGCGCTTTTAATTTCAGCAGCTGTAAAGCATTTTAGTCCATACATTGTACAGTCATCACTAAACGCCTGTGTTCTCATTGATAGTAAACCATGTGTGCAGGTCTTTGAGAAAATGTGTTGTGGTGAATTTTCTACTAGCCCATGTGTATCAACATTCCTGTCAACTGTGAGCAGGTTCAAGTATCTTTGCGAAATGTATCTGGTGTAGCCATATAATCAACAAACAGCAGTCGAAATGTTCCCGAATGTGATAATCCCTCGTGCCAAATTTGGTCCTTTGTTAACACTAACGCCCAGTTAGTCGTTCAACGAGTAACCACCGAGGGCGTAGAGGAGGGGAGAGTCAAAATGTCATTTACCACAGGAATCTCATGGCATGCCATCCAACAAGACCGTCCAGACCTGAGACGCACACATATTTACCTTCTGCAAGGCACAAGAAAATTAAAAAAAAAAAGCTAACATATGTTCTGGATGTCAAGCTTTATTAATGGCAGGCAGTCATTGCCAAGGATGGATTAATGGTTGTCAAACGTAACATATTATTCCACCCAACACAGGAGTGCATCATCTTTCCTTGCAGCGTTCTCGACGGACTCCTTACTCCTATACACATTTCATTGGACCATCTTCCAATCATCTAAAAAGAGTGGTAAATTGGTTCTTCTTTGCACTTGACATAGACAAAGCTACTAACAACATCTCAGACAAGTGTCATCAGTGCACCGCATGAAAATGTACACGTAAAAACTCATACTGGTTCTGCGTGAGTACATAACATCATATACGCACACATTACTCATTGAAAATGAGTGCCATAAAACACCTCGGGAAGGACTACTAGTACTTATTTTGTGTTCAGAGCTACTACCGTTAGATGGTCTATTTGCTGTAATCCAGATAGACCCTGCACCTAGATTTATTGCATTAATCAACGACAAACTGTTAGCCAAGTATCGCATATCCATTGAAGTGGGAAGTATAAAGAACATCAATAAAAACCCCGTAGCAGAGCCAGCAATACAGGAACTAAAAACTGAAATCTTGCTTTATGATCCAATGTGTCGCACAGTTACTCTATTATCTTTGTGTTTAATTAGCTCTCGACTGAGTACACGAATTAGATGTAGAGGAATCTCTGCCGAGGAGATGTGGACCTATCGTGATCAGTTCTCGCATGAACGGATCCATGTAGACGATAACAAGCTTAATTCCAAACAACATGATATTAAGCTCGATAATCACCCACACACACAGGCCTCTAAACAACATTGAAAGAGCAGTGCCCCTGGATGTCAGAGCAAAATAAGGAGAGGACGTTCTATGTTTTAAGAACTTGTGTCCAATTTTTTTGTTGTAACATCAAAACAATAATGTATGTTCAAACCAAAATTGGTAACTTGGGTTTCTTATATTGTGACCTTAATAAATCAAAAAACCAGAGGCAGGTATATCGTATAATCTTGCGATGGCGAATGGCGACACATTAGTAAGTTCAGTGGCTCCCAGCTCAGACGAACAGCTTATCGTATTAAAGACAGTGATTGTGCTGGTGCATTGTGGCGTTTATACTTGTGTATTTGTTAGTGTGATGGATATACACTAACTGGCGAAGACCATAGATGGCTTCCTATAAATAAAACCCTAATAAATTCAAGAAACTAGAGGTCGCCACCCTATCAGACGTCTATAATTAATCATATAATACTAAAGATTAGAGCTATTTCTCTGATGTTTGAATTATTTTGAGTCTTTGCCCCATATTTTTGGGAAGCTGTACAGCTTTGATTTTTCTCTTTGCACATAATTATTGTCGTAAACGATGCTGTATATTTCCATATCATTAGAGTACTATTTACAGTGGTTTACTTTTTCACAATAAGAAAAAAATACGTAGGTAATCAAAATAGAATTGAATAATTATTATTATTAACACTAAAATCCTGGGAATTGTAATTAGTCATAATTACCTTTAAAAAGTTTTTGCTTACTTTTTTAATTATTTTTTTCTTTGTTAGGGATGGACATGTACGGCGATGGTGATGATTTGGAATGGAACGATTCTGAGCTATCCGAAGTTGATGGTGATTAAGTATTATCTTTTCACCGGTGCACCTCCAATTAAGTACAAATGATACAACAAATTCTTCTTTGGAGGAGACTTGACATCATGTCACAACTTAAGAAAAGTTGATAATTCGTAGAATATTTCCCCTAGAACTAGAATTTGAAATTGACTCGGAAAATATCATAAGAATTTCAATTGAATTACAAATATGAACAAAACACAACTAGTAAATGATTACATATGGATATAAATTTCGGAATATGTTAGCTGGGTGGTAATATATTTTTCTTTTCTGTTTTTTTTTACCCTTTTTTAGAGATAGACATGAACTGTGGTGACAGTGAGGATTCGGGGACATACGAATCTAATGATTTTAATTTAATATTTTCTAACTTCACTACGGCACCTCCAGTTTCCAAACATAAATATGTTCCTCATGGATTTGACCACGAAAGATGTGGTAAGTATATAGATATATACATAATTTGTATGCTCATTGTGATGTCACAATGCGTCGTTTCTTATTGTTCTGCTTTGCATTCATATAAACACGACTGGTGATGGCTGGTAGCTCGGTCAAAATATTTCAAAAGGTGTTTGAATTTTTGAAGAATATATTATCGTTAATGTTTGTCAAATATCTACTGTTTTTATAAAAGTTTATACTAGTTAATTATGAAAAGACTACTTCGGAAGGCTTTGAAAAATCAGACAAGTTCAACACCCTACAACTATTCTTACTTAATCACCACATACTATGATGAAACATATGGAGATAACGAAAAGAAATTCAAGATCAAAAGTAATCTTATTTCTTCGATACCAAGATTTATTATGAAATCTTACTTTAGATTTAAAATATTTTGAGCTCGGACATTTCTTGGATTACATATTAACCATTGGTGTAAATTTTGGATATGTTGTTTGAACATTGATGTAATATTATCTTTTTATTATAGGAAAAAACAGCATGACGGCTTAAAAAAATAATGATAAATTATAATTTTGAAGATGATGACCAATATAAAAATGTACCTACCTTAACTATGACTGTTTTCCGTAAACTAAGGATTAGTTTCGTTTTTTTATTAGGGAAAAATAGATAATGATGAATCCGAAATATCTGAATAAATTGATTCTGGTGTATCCGAATACGATGTTGATTAAGAATTTCCTCATTTCCTCCCTTCTCTCTCACTCCCTCTTAATGTTCAGAGGCAAATAGTTTTCTAATTAAAATGACCATGATGATTGGCATTTTCTCTTCTCCAGATTTTAATTCCACAAAAGGATTTTAATCTTTAAACTGTTCCTTATACTTTTGATAAATTAGTATACATACATACATGTATGTAATTATTTTAATTACTCTTTCCTTATACACTTACTTATGAAAGTAATTTTAAAAGTGCTTCCATTTGTTTGCAGCCAATTCCCCTTTGATGCTTGGCTTTTGAATCGTTTTGCTGTGTTTTTCCTTTATTTATATTGTAAAAATATTTAAGGTTTATTAAATGTATGTTTATGATCAATTGTTTTTTATCTTACTTCAGACAGTGATGAAGAAACCCAAGAGAGTGTCGTTCAAGAAGTCCGAGAGACTGAAGGTAAAAAGCAGATATTAAATTATTGTTATTATTATCATTTGGGTAATTTTCTTAATTTGAAACGATGCTATATTTTTGTCTTGCAAATTGTGCAGTTTTCCTTTTCTCGATGAAATCAGCTTAAATATATTTAATTATACTTTTCTTTGACCATTTTTAAAGGTAATTTTAAAAGTGTCCTACTTTGTTTATAGCCAATACCATTTGATGCCTTTTTAAAACTTGTTTTTAAATTTTTCGTCATTTTCTAAATATTTAGGGCATTAAAGGTTTTTTATATGTATGTCAATAATCAAATGTTACTTTGAATCTTTGCCCCAGATTTTTGGGAAGCTTTACAGCTTTGATTTTTCTCTTTACACATAATTATTGTCGTTAATGATGGACACAGTGTATATTTCCATATCATTAGAGTACTATTTACAGTGGTTTACTTTTTCACAATAAGAAAAAATTACGTAGGTAATCAAAAAAAGAATTAAATAATTATTATTATTTACACTAAAATCCTGGGAATTGTAATTAGTCATAATTACCTTCAAAAAGTTTTTGCTTACTTTTTTAATTATTTTTTTCTTTGTAAGGGATGGACATGTACGGCGATGGTGATGATTTGGAATGGAACGATTCTGAGCTATCCGAAGTTGATGGTGATTAAGTTTTATCTTTTCGCCGGTGCACCTCCAATTAAGTACAAATGATATACACATATATTTTTTTGGAGGAGACTTGACATCATGTCACAACTTAAGAAAAGTTGATAATTCGTAGAATATTTTCTCCTACAACTTGAATTTGAAATTGACTCGGAATATATCAGAAGAATTTCAATTGAATTACAAATATGGACAAAACACAGCTTTGGTTCTTCTCTTTACACATAATTATTATCATAAATGATGGACACAGCGTATATTTCCATATCATTAGAATACTATTTACAGTGGTTTACTTTTTCCGATAAGAAAAAATTACGTAGGTAATCAAAATAGAATTGAATAATTATCATTATTAACACTAAATTCCTGGGAATTGAAATTAGTCATAATTACCTTTAAAAAGTTTTTGCTTACTTTTTAAATTATTTTTTTCTTTGTAAGGGATGGACATGTATGGCGATGGTGATGATTTGGAATGGAACGATTCTGAGCTTTCCGATGTTGATGGTGATTAAGTATTATCTTTTCATCTTTTCGTTTTATTTTTATTAGGGAAAAATAGATAATGATGAATCCGAAATATCTGAATAAATTGATTCTGGTGTATCCGAATACGATGTTGATTAAGAATTTCTTCATTTCCTCCCTTCTCTCTCACTCCCTCTTAATGTTCAGAGGCAAATAGTTTTCTAATAAATATTACCATGATGATTGGCATTTTCTCTTCTCCAGATTTTAATTCCACAAAAGGATTTTAATCTTTAAACTGTTCCTTATACTTTTGATAGATTAGTATACATACATACATACATGTATGTAATTATTTTAATTACTCTTTCCTTATACACTTACTTATGAAAGTAATTTTAAAAGTGCTTCCATTTGTTTGCAGCCAATTCCCCTTTGATGCTTGGCTTTTGAATCGTTTTGCTGTGTTTTTCCTTTATTTATATTGTAAAAATATTTAAGGTTTATTAAATGTATGTGTATGATCAATTGTTTTTTTTAATCTTACTCCAGACAGTGATGCAGAAACCCAAGAGAATGTCGTTCAAGAAGTCCGAGAGACTGAAGGTAAAAAGCAGATATTAAATTATTGTTATTATTATCATTTAGGTAATTTTCTTAATTTGAAAAGATGCTATATTTTTGTCTTGCAAATTGTGCAGTTTTCCTTTTCTCGATGAAATCAGCTTAAATATATTTAATTATACTTTTCTTTGACCATTTTTAAAAGTAATTTTAAAAGTGTCCCACTTTGTTTATAGCCAATACCATTTGATGCCTTTTTAAAACTTGTTTTTTACATTTTCGTCCTTTTCTAAATATTTAGGGCATTAAAGGTTTTTTATATGTATGTCAAAAATCAAATGTTTTGTTATCTTGCTTTAGACAGTGATGATGAAACCCAAGAGAATGTCGTCAAAGATGACCAAGAGATCGGAGGTAAAAAGGATATGTCAATTCAATCAAAAGAGGTCGCATTTCATGTTCAAATGATTTGATCATTTTAAAATGATAACATATAATATTTTTGTCTTGCGATTTGTGAAATATTGTTTTTCAATGACATTTTTCTTAGACATCTACTTTTAGAAGTAATTTCAAAAGTGCTCAATTTTGAATGCAACCCATTCTATTTTGATGTCAGCTGGCTTTCAACTTGTTTTGCAATCTTCTTCTTGTGTAATATTGTTAATATATTAAAGGTTTATCATATGTATGTCTATGATCACATGTTTTGTTATCTTATTTTAGATAACGATGAGGCAACCAGGGAGAATACTGTTCAAGCTGTCCAAGTGAACGGAGGTAAAATAGAATAAATGTTAATTGAATCAAACGAGATAGCGTTGAATGTTCAGATGAGTTGATGCCATAGATATCGTTTAATCTTGTCATTTGTGCAATGTTCTTCATTTTTTGTCAGATGAAAGGGTTTTAATTATTTAATGGATTTTGTCGGGTGCTTCCTCACTTTGTAGCCCATTCCAATTGATGTCTGTTTTTTTTTAAATAATAACATATCTTGCAATTTGTGCATTTTCCTTTTTTTCAATGAAGACAGATTAATTTTTTAACTGGCATTTTCCTCAGACATTTACTTTTGTACGTTCTTTTAAATGTGCTTAATTTTGTTTGCAACCCATACCATTTGATGTCAAGCTTTTAACTTGTGTTGCATTTTTCTTCCTTTATCTACTTGAATAACGTATACTAAGACATTGACGGTTTATTATATATACTCTTCAAAAAAAGAAACGCATCGTAGAATTTTAGTGACACATTTATCATAAAGATTATTTAGTAAAATAATGTATTGATAAAACAGAAATGTGGTAAGCAACAGGAATACTATCTAAATGTCATAATTACTCAACAATTTTAAAGTTATTGTCAGTTTAAGACCATTAAAGATCAATATCTGGTATGCCCCCCGCAGACACAAATGATAGCCACAAACGGCATCTAATGGAAGCAGATGTGTGTTATATAAACTGTGTAGGAATACTCTCCCACTCCAAATGTAGAACTTTAGTCAGCTGTTGCAGAGTCTGGGGATGCGATTGTCTTTGGCAAATCATGTCAATCCATTTTGTCCAATGCTGCTTAATTTGAAGTAAATCTAGCGATTTAGATGACTGTGACTGAAACAGGTTGTTGTTTCGTTGCAAGAATAGGTGTGTCAAACGAGCCATATGTGGCTGTGTATTGTGAGATTGCGGCTCTAGGATGCTGCAAAATTGAATGGGTATGTGTAGGTAGAACATGGTTAGAGTACCTTTTTCTATTAAAGTCAATTGAATTCGAACCAAATCAATCTTACTTTCTTATAATACCATTTTCCATATCATTACAATACCACCACCGACTTTTTTAACGTCCTGGACGCAGTTATCTATCTAATCTTCATTAAAAAGCATTAGCACTCTTAAACTTATAAGAAGCTTTCAGATAAACATTCTGGACTAGTTGGTTAACCAAAATGTTCAGCAGTGATGCTGTAGTCATACTCTATTCATCTGAGATCTTTGAAGTCGATATTTGGGGTATTGTGGGGTCGGAACAATGACATGAATAATCCTCTTGCAATAATTCGTAGTCAACTGAAAACGGTCTTGTTAGATGATCTGTGCATTTCAGGGATAGCTAATGCTTTAGATGACGTCCTTGCATTACATTCATGCAATTTGCGTAATCCTCGGAAGTGATGCTGTGCTGCTGATGTCACAATTAGTCTAACATATTTTTTGCGAACATTGGATGTTCGATGTTAATGGTTTATGTTTTATAGGTTAGATATGGTCTATGTATAACATTAAAACCTCTTGCAACTGTAGATTGCGGTACCCCTGCTTCCAGTCGCCCATTTTACTTTTTGTGCCACGCAACATTCAGATGCAGCAATTCTAGGAAGCGTCATATTTCAGATAAAACCAGATTCAAAATATCGAGAACCCCCGCTTTTGATAGCCCCTTTGTACCTGAAGGAATTGCATCGGAATTCAACAAATAAAAATTGAGATCAAAATTTTGGGGAAAATTTTGCAAAATCAGGTCTTTTTGTCTTTGAGACTTGTAGAATATCTGTAAAGTTAATAATTGCATTAAAAAAATCATTCATTTCACTCGAGTACATCGTATTCATACAAAAATAAAAGGTATGACAAAACTATCAAAACTTTTCAGGGCATTGTTCCTACTATGCGTTTCTTTTTTTGAAGAGTATATATATGTCTATAATGAAATATCTGTTATCTTGCTTTAGACAGTGATGATGAAACCCGGGAGAATATTGTTCACCCTGTCCAAGAGATTGGAGGTAAAAAGGATATCTTAATTCAATCAACATAGATAGTCTTAAATGTTAAGGTTATTGTTCCCATTTCCTCAAAGCATGGGAGTCGTCCAATTCACTGGGTATAATAAATAAACCTTATATAGCAGTTCTGTATACTCCAATTCAATGACCGTCAATACGTGCAAAATTAATTAAAGCTAAATGCAGATAAGAGCATTGGAACAAAATTAACAATATTATGACATTTAGTTTTGACAGTAATTTTAAGTGCTTCATCTTTTTTTTTTTAAATATTCCATTTTCATGTTTGGGTTTTAACTTATTTGCAACGTCCTTTCTTTATTTATAAATTGTTAAGACATTAAAGACTTATCATATGTATGTCTTTGATCAATTGCTTTTTTTGTTTTACTTTAGACACTGATGAGAAAACCCAGGAAAATATCCTTCAAGAGATTGCAGGTAAAAACAAAACAAATGTTAATTCATTCAAAAGAGAAGGCATTAAATGTTCAAATGATTTTATCAACATAAAATGATACTATATATTTAAGTCTTGTGATTTGTGCTTTTGTCTCCTTTTTTCAATGAAGATAGTTTGAAATTTTAAAATATTTTTATAGATGATTACTTTTTAAGTTATTTTTTTCTTAAGTTCTGAATTTTCTTTGCGGCCAAAATCAATTGATGCCTTACTTTTGATTTGTTTTGCATTTTCGTCTTTTATATCATGAAGACATTAAAGGTTCATTACGTGTAGGTCTATGATCATCTGTTTTGTTATCTTGCTTTAGACAGTGATGATGAATCCCAGGAGAATGTCGTCCAAGATGTCCGAGAGATTGAAGGTAAAAAGGATATGTCAATTCAATCAAAAGAGGTCGCATTTCATGTTCAAATGATTTGATCATTTTAAAATGATAACATATAATATTTTTGTCTTGCGATTTGTGAAATATTGTTTTTCAATGACATTTTTCTTAGACATCTACTTTTAGAAGTAATTTCAAAAGTGCTCAATTTTGAATGCAACCCATTCTATTTTGATGTCAGCTGGCTTTCAACTTGTTTTGCAATCTTCTTCTTGTGTAATATTGTTAATATATTAAAGGTTTATCATATGTATGTCTATGATCACATGTTTTGTTATCTTATTTTAGATAACGATGAGGCAACCAGGGAGAATACTGTTCAAGCTGTCCAAGTGAACGGAGGTAAAATAGAATAAATGTTAATTGAATCAAACGAGATAGCGTTGAATGTTCAGATGAGTTGATGCCATAGATATCGTTTAGTCTTGTCATTTGTGCAATGTTCTTCATTTTTTGTCAGATGAAAGGGTTTTAATTATTTAATGGATTTTGTCGGGTGCTTCCTCACTTTGTAGCCCATTCCAATTGATGTCTGTTTTTTTAAATAATAACATATCTTGCAATTTGTGCATTTTCCTTTTTTTCAATGAAGACAGATTAAATTTTTAACTGGCATTTACATCAGACATTTACTTTTGTACGTTCTTTTAAATGTGCTTAATTTTGTTTGCAACCCATACCATTTGATGTCAAGATTTTAACTTGTGTTTCATTTTTCTTCCTTTATCTACTTGAATAACGTATACTAAGACATTGACGGTTTATTATATATATATGTCTATAATGAAATATCTGTTATCTTGCTTTAGACAGTGATGATGAAACCCGGGAGAATATTGTTCACCCTGTCCAAGAGATTGGAGGTAAAAAGGATATCTTAATTCAATCAACATAGATAGTCTTAAATGTTAAGGTTATTGTTCCCATTTCCTCAAAGCATGGGAGTCGTCCAATTCACTGGGTATAATAAATAAACCTTATATAGCAGTTCTGTATACTCCAATTCAATGACCGTCAATACGTGCAAAATTAATTAAAGCTAAATGCAGATAAGAGCATTGGAACAAAATTAACAATATTATGACATTTAGTTTTGACAGTAATTTTAAGTGCTTCATCTTTTTTTTTTTAAATATTCCATTTTCATGTTTGGGTTTTAACTTATTTGCAACGTCCTTTCTTTATTTATAAATTGTTAAGACATTAAAGACTTATCATATGTATGTCTTTGATCAATTGCTTTTTTTGTTTTACTTTAGACACTGATGAGAAAACCCAGGAAAATATCCTTCAAGAGATTGCAGGTAAAAACAAAACAAATGTTAATTCATTCAAAAGAGAAGGCATTAAATGTTCAAATGATTTTATCAACATAAAATGATACTATATATTTAAGTCTTGTGATTTGTGCTTTTGTCTCCTTTTTTCAATGAAGATAGTTTGAAATTTTAAAATATTTTTATAGATGATTACTTTTTAAGTTATTTTTTTCTTAAGTTCTGAATTTTCTTTGCGGCCAAAATCAATTGATGCCTTACTTTTGATTTGTTTTGCATTTTCGTCTTTTATATCATGAAGACATTAAAGGTTCATTACGTGTAGGTCTATGATCATCTGTTTTGTTATCTTGCTTTAGACAGTGATGATGAATCCCAGGAGAATGTCGTCCAAGATGTCCGAGAGATTGAAGGTAAAAAGGATATGTCAATTCAATCAAAAGAGGTCGCATTTCATGTTCAAATGATTTGATCATTTTAAAATGATAACATATAATATTTTTGTCTTGCGATTTGTGAAATATTGTTTTTCAATGACATTTTTCTTAGACATCTACTTTTAGAAGTAATTTCAAAAGTGCTCAATTTTGAATGCAACCCATTCTATTTTGATGTCAGCTGGCTTTCAACTTGTTTTGCAATCTTCTTCTTGTGTAATATTGTTAATATATTAAAGGTTTATCATATGTATGTCTATGATCACATGTTTTGTTATCTTATTTTAGATAACGATGAGGCAACCAGGGAGAATACTGTTCAAGCTGTCCAAGTGAACGGAGGTAAAATAGAATAAATGTTAATTGAATCAAACGAGATAGCGTTGAATGTTCAGATGAGTTGATGCCATAGATATCGTTTAGTCTTGTCATTTGTGCAATGTTCTTCATTTTTTGTCAGATGAAAGGGTTTTAATTATTTAATGGATTTTGTCGGGTGCTTCCTCACTTTGTAGCCCATTCCAATTGATGTCTGTTTTTTTAAATAATAACATATCTTGCAATTTGTGCATTTTCCTTTTTTTCAATGAAGACAGATTAAATTTTTAACTGGCATTTACATCAGACATTTACTTTTGTACGTTCTTTTAAATGTGCTTAATTTTGTTTGCAACCCATACCATTTGATGTCAAGATTTTAACTTGTGTTTCATTTTTCTTCCTTTATCTACTTGAATAACGTATACTAAGACATTGACGGTTTATTATATATATATGTCTATAATGAAATATCTGTTATCTTGCTTTAGACAGTGATGATGAAACCCGGGAGAATATTGTTCACCCTGTCCAAGAGATTGGAGGTAAAAAGGATATCTTAATTCAATCAACATAGATAGTCTTAAATGTTAAGGTTATTGTTCCCATTTCCTCAAAGCATGGGAGTCGTCCAATTCACTGGGTATAATAAATAAACCTTATATAGCAGTTCTGTATACTCCAATTCAATGACCGTCAATACGTGCAAAATTAATTAAAGCTAAATGCAGATAAGAGCATTGGAACAAAATTAACAATATTATGACATTTAGTTTTGACAGTAATTTTAAGTGCTTCATCTTTTTTTTTTTAAATATTCCATTTTCATGTTTGGGTTTTAACTTATTTGCAACGTCCTTTCTTTATTTATAAATTGTTAAGACATTAAAGACTTATCATATGTATGTCTTTGATCAATTGCTTTTTTTGTTTTACTTTAGACACTGATGAGAAAACCCAGGAAAATATCCTTCAAGAGATTGCAGGTAAAAACAAAACAAATGTTAATTCATTCAAAAGAGAAGGCATTAAATGTTCAAATGATTTTATCAACATAAAATGATACTATATATTTAAGTCTTGTGATTTGTGCTTTTGTCTCCTTTTTTCAATGAAGATAGTTTGAAATTTTAAAATATTTTTATAGATGATTACTTTTTAAGTTATTTTTTTCTTAAGTTCTGAATTTTCTTTGCGGCCAAAATCAATTGATGCCTTACTTTTGATTTGTTTTGCATTTTCGTCTTTTATATCATGAAGACATTAAAGGTTCATTACGTGTAGGTCTATGATCATCTGTTTTGTTATCTTGCTTTAGACAGTGATGATGAATCCCAGGAGAATGTCGTCCAAGATGTCCGAGAGATTGAAGGTAAAAAGGATATGTCAATTCAATCAAAAGAGGTCGCATTTCATGTTCAAATGATTTGATCATTTTAAAATGATAACATATAATATTTTTGTCTTGCGATTTGTGAAATATTGTTTTTCAATGACATTTTTCTTAGACATCTACTTTTAGAAGTAATTTCAAAAGTGCTCAATTTTGAATGCAACCCATTCTATTTTGATGTCAGCTGGCTTTCAACTTGTTTTGCAATCTTCTTCTTGTGTAATATTGTTAATATATTAAAGGTTTATCATATGTATGTCTATGATCACATGTTTTGTTATCTTATTTTAGATAACGATGAGGCAACCAGGGAGAATACTGTTCAAGCTGTCCAAGTGAACGGAGGTAAAATAGAATAAATGTTAATTGAATCAAACGAGATAGCGTTGAATGTTCAGATGAGTTGATGCCATAGATATCGTTTAGTCTTGTCATTTGTGCAATGTTCTTCATTTTTTGTCAGATGAAAGGGTTTTAATTATTTAATGGATTTTGTCGGGTGCTTCCTCACTTTGTAGCCCATTCCAATTGATGTCTGTTTTTTTAAATAATAACATATCTTGCAATTTGTGCATTTTCCTTTTTTTCAATGAAGACAGATTAAATTTTTAACTGGCATTTACATCAGACATTTACTTTTGTACGTTCTTTTAAATGTGCTTAATTTTGTTTGCAACCCATACCATTTGATGTCAAGATTTTAACTTGTGTTTCATTTTTCTTCCTTTATCTACTTGAATAACGTATACTAAGACATTGACGGTTTATTATATATATATGTCTATAATGAAATATCTGTTATCTTGCTTTAGACAGTGATGATGAAACCCGGGAGAATATTGTTCACCCTGTCCAAGAGATTGGAGGTAAAAAGGATATCTTAATTCAATCAACATAGATAGTCTTAAATGTTAAGGTTATTGTTCCCATTTCCTCAAAGCATGGGAGTCGTCCAATTCACTGGGTATAATAAATAAACCTTATATAGCAGTTCTGTATACTCCAATTCAATGACCGTCAATACGTGCAAAATTAATTAAAGCTAAATGCAGATAAGAGCATTGGAACAAAATTAACAATATTATGACATTTAGTTTTGACAGTAATTTTAAGTGCTTCATCTTTTTTTTTTTAAATATTCCATTTTCATGTTTGGGTTTTAACTTATTTGCAACGTCCTTTCTTTATTTATAAATTGTTAAGACATTAAAGACTTATCATATGTATGTCTTTGATCAATTGCTTTTTTTGTTTTACTTTAGACACTGATGAGAAAACCCAGGAAAATATCCTTCAAGAGATTGCAGGTAAAAACAAAACAAATGTTAATTCATTCAAAAGAGAAGGCATTAAATGTTCAAATGATTTTATCAACATAAAATGATACTATATATTTAAGTCTTGTGATTTGTGCTTTTGTCTCCTTTTTTTCGATGAAGATAGTTTGAAATTTTAAAATATCTTTTTAAATGTATACTTTTAAAGTTATTCTTTTGTAAGTTCTGAATTTTCTTTGCAGCCAAAACCAATTCATTCCTTACTTTTGATTTGTTTTGCATTTTCGTCTTTTATATCATGAAGACATTAAAGGTTCATTAAGCGTAGGTCTATGGTCATCTGTTTTGTTATCTTATTTCAGATAACGATGAGGAAGCCAGGAGAATAAATTCCATGCTGTCCAAGAATGTTGAGGTAAAAAAATATGTTAATTCTATCAAAAGAGATGGTGTTAAAAATTCACACGATTTTACCAACTTGAAATGATGTTTATTGAAAAGGTGTTGGTATTTTTTGTGACCTTATGTAAATTTTTTTTAGTAAATGACATTTTTGTTGTCTAATATTAGAGAGTGTAAACCTGAAAGAAACCTGGGTATTTGATGAAAATGAGCATATTAAAGAATGCTAAAGCTTTATGTTATTTTTCTTCAATTAAACTGAATGAACGAAAAGTTAAAACAGAATAAATTTTCATTCTTAGTCAAATTTAAACATTAATGAGATTTTAAGTGACACAAAGCTGAATAGGTATGTAAGGATGGCTGTAGAAAAGTAGAATTTTTAACACTAGAAAGTTAACAATTGTTTAATAATTTGATAATTCATTATTTTTATTATTTACAAATGAAATAGTTCATAAATAGATACAGATCTAGGCATCCTTTTTTGTTTCTTATATTATCTCTACTAAATACATTTTTTTTACAAACACATCATGTTGTGGTTTCCTTTAATCAAAATAACTAGATTAAACATCTGAAAAACATGACAAGACATACGTATAGTACATTAAACAGTGTAAATAATTTTGTTATAAACACCAGTTAATTTCTGTATATAGATCATCATAATTTAGAAAAAAAAACACAAATAAAGGAACATCTGATGAAAAATAAAGGAAAGATTAGAATAAACAACCATTTAGACTAAGAATTTACAGAACTTTTAGTCATAATATTTTTGCTCGTTTTATTAAAGAAATATTCCATAGCAGCAATGAAAAAGTAACCTCTCATTCTAACACAACTATAAATAGATCGACCCCTCCTGTGACCGATAATAAATATGTTATATAAAGTAAACGAGAAATTGAGCTAAGCTTATTCTAAATATTCGGCATTATTTTTCCATTTTCCTTCACCGGATGCACACAACAACACGAAAGTAGCCGAGCCCACTTTTGGTCCAAGTCTCACTTTTCCACTATCACTCCCTTAAGTGAAAGAGAGACTGAAATAAAAAGCGTCTTCTTTCGATGGCCCCATGTCCAATTTAAAGATAGAAAAGCTCTTTTGTGCCTTATTTGCATTTATGGTGTTACTTTGTATGTTTACTACCTTCGTATGCTGCATCTTATGTACTATGACGTGGACTTGGGTTATAGGCTTAAATTAGAAACATATCTATTTCTGCATAACTCATAGCCCTATTGTAATGAAGCGTGCATGATTGATACATCTTCACATGTATATGAACGTTAACTTTTATTATAAGCTAGAATTCTCCTTACCTAGAGTTAACTTTTGTCAAAAAGAGTTTCGTAAACTTTGAATAATAATTTTATTCTTACTTGTAGAAGTGTTAGAGTATTCCAGATTTAATAAAGATAACAGAAATGAGGCCACCAATGGGAATGAATGATTCTTCAAATGCCAATTTCGGAAAAATGCTAATCTTGTATTATGATGTATTTGTTGAAACTAATAGATTAAAGAAAATTAAAATTATGACTTTTGTATCTGCTCTAGATAAAAACGTTTTTGCTGCTTTAAAAACTCTGCATGTATTCTAGAATTTGTTACATTATCTTACTTCTAAATTCTGTTGAATTGTTTTACTTCATTGATTAAAGAAAGATCATTTTCTGAAAAGTAGTTACAACCTTGATTTTTGTTTTTTGCTATTTCGTACATGTATATCTGAGATTCTAAATATGCTATTGTTCTTTATCACTCATTTGTACTGATAAGCAGAACTTGTTAATAAATACAGAACATGCAGAACAAAAGTCTCTATGATATTTAGCTTTTCTGATCAAAATCTGTCCGTCGTCGTCGGCGTCGTTATCGTAATCTTTTGACAATTTTATTCTATGTTCAAGAACCAGTGGACCAATTTCAACCAAGCTTGCCACAAAGTATCTTTTAGTACCCTGGAGGAGTTTGCAACCCCTGCCCATCAGTTACACCGTCCTTGAGCTCGTTTTCCTGATTATGAAAACGCAAAAAAAAATTCGAAGACAATTCAGCATGTTTTATATGTAAAATTGGCTTACCACTTAGTACGAAAACTGTTTTCTTACTAGATAGAAATCATTTGTCTTTTTAGCTCACCTGAGCCGAAGGCTCAAGTGAGCTTTTCTGATCACATTTTGTCCGTCGTCCGTCCGTCTGTCTGTCCGTCTGTAAACTTTTCACATTTTCGACTTCTTCTCAAGAACCACTGGGCCAATTTTGACCAAACTTGGTACAAAGTATCCTTGGGTAAAGGAAAATTTAAATTGATAAAAAAAAGGGCCAAGTCCCCTCACAAGGGGAGATAATCAAGAAATGACAAAAATAGGGTGGGGTCATTAAAAAAATCTTCTTCTCAAGAACCACTGAGCCAGAAAAGCTGAAACTTATATGGAAGCATCCTAGTATAGTGTAAATTCTAAATTGTTCAAATCATGACCCCTGGTGGAAGGGCGGGGCCACAATAGGGAATCAAAGTTTTACATAGAAATATATAGGAAAAATCTTTGAAAATCTTCTTCTCAAGAACCATTGGACCAGAAAAGCTGAAACTTATGTGGAAGCATTCTCGGGATGTGTAGATTCAAAATTGTTCAAATCATGACCCCCGAGGGAAGGGCGGGGCCACAATGGGGAATCAAAGTTTTACATAGAAATATATAGGAAAAATCTTTGAAAATCTTCTTCTCAAGAACCACTGGACCAGAAAAGCTGAAACTTATATGGAAGCATTCTGGGGATGTGTAGATTCAAAATTGTTCAAATCATGACCCCCGAGGGAAGGGCGGGGCCACAATGGGGAATCAAAGTTTTACATAGAAATATATAGGAAAAATCTTTGAAAATCTTCTTCTCAAGAACCACTGGACCAGAAAAGCTGAAACTTATGTGAAAGCATTCTGGGATAGTGTAGATTCTAAATTGTTCAAATCATGACCTCCGGATGAAGGGCGGGGCCACAATGGGAAATCAAACTTTAACATAGAAATATGTAGGAAAAATCTTTGAAAATCTTCTTCTCAAGAACCACTGGGCCAGAAAAGCTGAAACTTATGTGCACATGGAAGGATCCTGGGGTAGTGTAGATTTCAAAATGTCTAAATTATGAACATTGGGGTAGGGTGGGGATGTATTATGTATTAAAAGGAAATCTGGTAAAGAACAGAATGGTCAGAGCTTCTCAGGTGAGCGATGTGGCCCATGGGCCTCTTGTTTTAACTTTTGATATCCCATAGAGCTCCGTTTTCTTCCGTCGAATTAATATAAATCACAGAACTAATAAGACATCTTTACATAATAAGAAAATATAATATAAAGCAAAAAGAATATTGTGGTGTCTCTCCTACACGTTAAACATCGATTTAAATTACTCATGAGGTAATTTTTTTCTTGCTACCAAGGATGAAAATCAACCTAACAAGGTGCGTATTTCTAGTAAACATATGTAGGCATGTATTGCAGAAGGCTTCCAAATTATATCCCAATATATTTATATGTAAAACTTTAATCGTTTATTGTGGCCCCACCTTACAGCAAAAGGTCAAAGGGTTTAAACAAATCTGAATCTACACTACCTGAGGATTCTTCCATATAAATATGATCATTCATGCCTTTGCTATTCTTGAGAATAAAATTTTAATAGATTTTCCCTATATATTTCCCTAATATGTAAAACTTTGATCGGACATTGTGGCCTCGTCCTTACCTCGGGGTCATAATTTTAACAAACTTAAATCTACATTCCATGAGGATGTTTCCCTATATATTTCATTTTTCCCGGCACAGTGGTTCTTGAGAAGATTTTTAAAAGATACCTCTAAATTTTCACTATTTCTGAATTATCTTCCCTTGAATAAGAGGGTGGCCCTTCATTTGAACAAACATGAATTCCCTTCACCCATAGATACTTTGTGCCAAGTTTGGTTGAAATTGACCAAAAGGATTTAGAGAAAAAGTCAAAAATATGAAAAGTATACAGACAGACGGACAGACAGACAGATGAACGCCGGACAAAATGTGATCAGAATGCTCATTAGAGCATCCAGCTCAGGTTAGCTAAAGCTGTGTGTGAAATTGTTAAAAAGACTAAAACGTTTTTATCTCAGAATACGTCCATCTTTATGTGTTTCTTTAATGATTAGAAATGATATAGTTAACTATAGTAAATCAAAGTGTCAAAGTTTTCGCCAAAGTTTTTCAAAGTGTCAAAGTTTTCGCCGAAGTTTTTCAGAGTGTCAAAGTTTTTGATAAAGTTTTTCAGTGTCAAAGTTATCACTATTGTAAATCAAAGTTTTCAAAGTCTCATACTTTTGATTATAGTTAACTATAGTATTTTTGTTAGAGTAATCGTGGCAATTCTTATCCTTGGGAACCCTCGCATGTTTCAAAATATACTCCCCGTCAATGAAAATGCAACACTCTATTTTTAGGGTGAAAAATTATATACGGGATATTACTATGTACCAAACAAGTTAGGACATCTTTTACTTTGCCAAATCAGTTATTTAATGGTTGAATGTTTTTCATTCCATTACCGAAAGTTGATTTTCTAGCCCTGTCAACAGATTACATTTAAATAAAGCACCCCCCTTCCGACCATTTAATCAAAACATGCTAGTCCGCCATGTACAACATACAGTGAACGCAGTCCGATTTCTACCTTGCAGTAGGTTTATCAATGTCTTTATCTGAGCGAAATAGATATTCTTGAGCATTTCTAATTGTCTGTTGTTCAGATACTGAGGTCGAATTTTCTCTAACTTGGCGCAGTGTATTAACCCTTAAACTTCCGGTCAATGAACTGTCGTTCATGCTTTTGAAACACATGAGCCCAAAATGTCGTTATGTAGCGAATATTTGCATCTGTGCCTCTCCTTTTTCTTTATTTTGAGAATTTCCAGCATTAGCAATGAAATGCGTGCTTTTGGTAATTTTGAGGAAATACAGGAAATCACATCTGGAAAAGAAAGAAATATTTTTTCCCGGCATTTTAGTACAATACTTATGATAAACAGGTACAAAACCTTAAAAACCAAAATATTGTCAAAAATTTTATCAAAATTGCTAATATTTGATTTCTGTGAAGAGGGCTAAAAATCAACTTCCAGTAATGAAATGAAAATTATTCAGCCGTAAAAAAAAATGATTTGGCAAAGTTAAAGATGTCTGAACTTTTTTTGGTACATAGTTATATCCTGTACATAATTTTCACCTAAAATTAGGGTGTTGCGTTTTCATTGACGGGGAGTATAGAATATAGATTGAAAAATATTTTTAAACCACATAACATACAGTAAATTATAAAATTTCGAATTCCTGAAGAAAAAGTAAGAGTTCACAATTTGAAGTTTAAGGTTTCTAAGGAACACGTTCCGGACACGCATATATCTATTATGTGTAGTTTTTTAGTGTCTAATACTAACTTTGGATAACTTTCCAATAAAGTTATAGAATGACCTGATTAAAAGTTATGAGGTCTTTAGTGCAAAGGATGAAAAATGGAGATTGCGAACAAAACCCAAGTCCTAAGTTTATTTAAACAATACATCGGGAGCTGAGCAAACAAGGACCTCTACAACATCAGAGACGGCAGCAGGGGCGCTACGAAGGAGAGAGAATCCCCTGCCGACCAATCGGTCACACTCGCTGTGTACTCCTTTTTATGATCGGAAAAGCACTCATAAATCCAAAGACAGTTCAGTGTGTATATAATCGCAAAATAGTAAGTATGAAAAAAGTCATTCAGTATTTGACTTAGGTTGTATTTGCTTATTATTATCGATTATAAAACCTGTGCAATGATGACTTTACACGAGATACTAGTACTTTAAAATATACTGAAAGGAAAAGGAAACGCATAATAGCATAATAGCGAAAAATATTTAACTACTGTAGATTGGCTAATATTCACGATCGTTTTAATTTAACTATGTTAGCGATTTATCATTTCTACGCGAAATTAAACTAATCGTGAATGCTATTATTAGTTTTTAAACATGTTTATATGCTTTTAAAAGCTTAAAATTAATTTCTTGCTGCGTGAAATTAAAACCCTCGCGACTGGCGCATTATGAGAAATGGCGAAATTTTAACACCGTGGAAATAAAACGATTTACAGTATGTGGCCGAAAATTATGAAAATTAGTCAGATGTGTATTTTGGTTACTGTGCACTAAAATCGCTGGTCAAAATTACTCAACCATGAAATGTATTGTGTCACGTAAGGGAAGTGATTTGAAGCCATATACACGTGCATGTTGATGATGACAGTTTTGTGATCACATTTTGTAGTGCCATGAGATGCATTAAAGCTACAGACATTGTTTTCCGATATTTGCAGTCAGTATAAATTTCTTGCAATCATGGTATGGCTGACGGAAGTTACATTGGGTCTAGTAAATGAGCTGCATAAGTGAATAAAAAAAGCAACAACATGTTGCTGTGCAATTCGTTTTAAAGTTTCAACCATAAAAGTTTTTTCGGTTGTCAGAGAGTAACTTAAAAGTCTTCTAACCAACCATGAGGGTGACGTTGGCGTGTAACAACGTCTTATCAAGATAGGGCTTTTCATCATGCTACCTTTACAGCAGGCAATCCTACTCATATTCTCACCCTAATTCTGAAAGAAACTTTCTGCTCTAATTTGGTACGCAAGATTGGCAACTTTACGTCGATTTTACTCTTACACGCGCATGTACGCGCAGTATGCGTATTGCTTTTAGCATGTTCACGCTGTGAAAAAATGTAGCCAGTGTTTGTCGATACTTCCTTACAAACATTCACGTGTACCAAATCAGCTTGATCCTAAATCGAAAATTCGTGGGATTCATTTGGCGGGGGGGATTTGTTGGCTATTGAATAATACAGTTACTCTCAACCATTAAGACTACCGTCGGAAGGCTTGAATGATAATCCTCCAGAAAGATAAATGTTCTGGTGAACTCAATGCACAAGAAAATCAAGACTGTTACTTATGCGCAAGGGAGATGATGAGAACCTTAATTTTAATGTTGGGGGTATCGACATATCAATTTCAATAACTCATGAATTATCGGTAGCAGGATATGGAGATAACGAACAGTATTCACTCTCAAAGTCCATCAAACAATACAAAATAAGAGCGGAGCAAACACGGACCTCCAAAACATCAGAGGTGGGATCAGGTGCCATGGAGGAGTGAGCATCCCCTGCCGACCGGTCACACCCGCCTTGTGCTCCTTGTAATGATCAGGAAATAACGGGAAAACCCGTCGTCAATTCAGTGTATAAATAATGGACTAGCAATTGGTATGAAAATCGTCAGTCAGCATTTGACTCAGTGATAAATTGTATTAGCTGACAAGGTCATTGTATCGACCGCAGATATTACGAAATGATGACTTTAAACGAGACTGCTGATATTCTTGTTTCGTCAACTTGCTTGTCAACAATTACCTCGTTTTAGAAATTTTTTATACGTAGAGCATGCTCTTGCGTATCGAATCAACTGAAATATATATACTCCGTATGAAGGTGATGAAGGTATTTTGCTGCAAAAGTAAGGGACGATTTCGGTTACTTAATGTTTAAAGTTAAAATGTTTGATAACAATACTGGAAAAGATATTGGAAATAAAAGTTTGAATTTTATTTAAAAGTTTATTATGCGTTTCTTTTTCCTTTCAGTATATGTTTGCTTCATCAAAAGCTTGCATATTGCTATGTAAATAAGGGAGGTTGACGATTAAAAAGTTCACGTCATCATGTTTATCATTAAGCCTTCTATTTAAGGTTACCATGAAAGTTCTTTAAGTATAATTTCCAAATATAAAACAGTTGTATTATACTCTGTGATATTTTTTATTTCAAACTCACTGGTATACACAGAGTCGACATATGAATAGTAGTAACTATTGTTTGACAATACGTCGATAAAGCTTAATATCTTGAAGGCCACATATATTTTTTTCGTCGTATGTAGAAGTTTTTCAATAAACTCTTCTTCATATAACTACCGTTCACGGTAGCTCAGTAGGTAGAGCGCTCGCTCTATGATCGGGAAGTCGTGAGTTCGTATCTCGGCCGGGACTGACCTAGTCGTTAAAATAGGTAGCAATTGTTCCTTGCGCTCGGCACTTTGAAGTGAAAGTCGAGGATCCTTTGGATGAGACCTTAGAAACCGAGGCCCCGTGTCAGCGGCAGGCGTTGGCACGATAACGATCCCTCAATGATTAATGGCCCTGAGTGCCGAGTAAAGGTCAAAGTTTGAAGCCCTTCACCGGCATACGGTGACGTCTCAATATGAGTGAAAAATTCTCGAGAAGGACGTAACAATATACAATCAATCAATAAATCTTCATATAACTACACAAGTTCAAAAAAAAAAAAAAAAAAAACAAATAAAATTATAAGAAATAGCATATATATTTTTTCCCAATATTGCAATGTATGTATGATAAAGTCAATATTTTGAGTATAGTTTACTTTTCTATTTAAGTAAAATACTTGCCATACTTTAACTAACTTACCTTAACTAGCCTGTTTTTTTTTTAATTTTGTGTCTTAAACTGATACTATCAATTTAAATTCGATTTTTCCCTCTAGATGTCTCATAGGTACCTGAGTGCTTTTAAGGTCCTTCAGTTATAGTTAAATGCCACTTTGCTGAAACATATTGAAAACAAGCTTAAGAGGATCATTGGTCGCATCGGTCACCTGAGGACTACGGCAGAAATCGGTTCAGAATTAAAACGTTGTAAATGTTACTCTAACATTTGAGACTGCTTACAATTTTTCGCTACATCTCGGAATTATGATGCTTTTGAATTAATTAGACTGGCTTTGATTTTTTGGGAACGAATATTTTATACTTATTATATTTCCTTTTTATAACTTTTTTCCCCTGTTATAGCTACATCCGATCCCCAGGGGTTATGATTTAAACAATAAATCTACAGTATATGTTCCTTTATCGTCAAGTATTCTTTATTCTTTCAATTAATTTGATAAATCACATCTCGTTGTGTTTTTTTTAAAGATTTTCTTGTTTCTTTTTCATTCTTTAGCCTAATGTTCTTGAGAAAGTACATTTGAAAGTTACTACTGAATTTTTGTTATTTCTTGATTATCTCCCCTAGAATGAAATGAGGGAATGGACCTTCATTTAAGTAAACTTGAATCCCCTTCACACATGCACATTTTGTGCCAAAATTGGTTGAAATTTATCCAGTGATTATGGAAAATAAAATGTAAAAAGCTTACAACAACGATAAAAATGCCAACAACGACAAACAACACAAACAGAAAAGCTCACTTGCGCTTTCGTCTAAGGTTAGCGAAAATGTGTACTCTTTAAATACATTGTATTTAAAGAAACCAGTGAATGTGCATGTATCGACCATCCAGATATACCGTAGGTAATTTTTTTATTTCATTTCTATGCAAATTTTAATAAACACAACTTTATCAAACAAGAGGTCCATGGGCCTTATACGTCACCTGAGCATCATGCAACAATTTTCAAATGATTGAATTTGGTTCACGTTCAAGCTAGATGCTATGGCATTCACAATTTTGAAAGAGGCACCATTGCTCATCATAACTATACACTTAGCAATTACTTACTTTGGTTATAAAGATTTAATGTATTTTCACTATATAATTAATCAGTAGAGCCCACCCTAACACTAGAACCCCTGACCCTGGGACCATAAAATTCACAATTTTTGGAAGAGGCACTCTTGCTCATCATACCTATGTACTCAGTTGGTTTATTTAATTTAATACCCAGGAGCAGAGAAGAAGATTTTCAAAAGAACTAATGCATTTTCAATATATAATCAATAGAGTCCCGTCCTAATACCACAACTCCTGACCCTAGGGCCATAAAATTCACAACTCTGAGAGAGGTATCTCCCTCATCATAACTATGTACTAAGTTAGTTTATTTTATACCCAGAAGCAAAGAAGAAGACTTTAACAATATAATCAATAGAGCCCCGCCCTAATACCACGACCCCTTACCCTGGGGCAAAAAAAAATTCACACGTTTGGTAAAAGCACTCTTGCTAATCATAACAATGTACTTAGTTTGTTTATTTAATACCCAGAAGCAAAGATGAAGAGTTTCGAAAGAATTAATGCATTTTCACTAGATAATCAATAGAGCCCTGCCCTAATACCACAACCCATGACCCTGGGCCAAAAAATTCACAATTTTGAAAGAGGCCCTTTTGCTCATCATAACTATGTACTATATAAGTTGCTTTTTGATACCCAGGAACAGAGAAGAAGATTTTCAAATAAATAATGCATATCATTTTCACTATATAATCTAAAAAGCCCCACCCTAGTACTAGAACCCCTGACCCCTGACCCTGAGGCCATGAATTTCACAATTTTGGTAAAGGACTCATTACAATCATGCCCACAGTTAGACTGCTTGATGTTCAGGAATAAAAAAAAAGATTTTTAAAGATTGCACTAATTTAAGTGGTTTTGGCCCAACCCCTCAAGCCCCGGGGGGGGGGGGGGGGGGGGGGGGGGGGGGCAGGGACCATGAAATTCATAGTTTTTGTTTCCCGTCACCCATAGATGCTTTATGTTCATGTTTTTCATCTTTAGAAACAATTCAGTTAAATTGTTTTTAAATGACCCTGTTGACCATTCTTTCTCTAGCCAACGATAGAAACTGCTTGGAATAAAAGCAAACAGTTTTTCTTCTTAGATTTTTTTTTTACTTGTTTACAAATGAAATCCTTTTATTTAATAGATTCTTTTTTGTTTACAGTGTTTAGTCCACATAAACAATTTGGTTAAATATGACTAAGACGCTGTTCATTTTCCTGTCCTGTTAACGATAACAACTTTTTGGAATAAAAGCAAACACTTTTACTTTCGTTAATTTCCCTTTTCTCTTCTTTTTGTTGTTGTTGTTGTTTATCCTGTTATATCCTTATAAACAATACAGTTAAAAAAGGACTAAGAGGCTGTCCATTTTCTTTTCCTGTCAACGATAACAACTTTTTGGAATAAAAGCAAATTCCTTTTCTTCCGTTATTAAATAAATTCCTTTCTTCTTTTCTTTTTTTATCCTCTTAAAAAGGCCTGAAAGGCTGTCCATTTTCTTTTCCTGTTAATGATAAAACTGTTTTTTATAGTGTTCCATCCAAATGAACAATTCTGTTAAAAGGGTTTAAAATACAATTTATTTTCCTTTCCTGTCAACGATAAAACTGTTCGGAATAAAAGCAAACACTTTTACTTCCAACATTTTTTTAATCTGGTTTTTTCTTGACTTTAATTTATTTGTTTATTTTCAATTCACCGTGTTTCATCATTGAAATCAATTAAGTTTAAACGACGCGTCATTATATTTAAAAACCCTTGCTCTGCCAAATAGGCATTTTGTCTGCTGTCCATTTTCTCTCCTTTCATGTATAAAAGTATTCGAAATAAAGCAAAACTTTCATTTCCATGAAAAGATGTTTTTCTTTAAATCATAATAGACAATTTAAATTGGCCTTACGTATATATTTAAAGTATTTCAATGTGTTTTTGTTTTCGATAGGTTTTCATCCACAGTACATCGTAGAAAGGTAAAATATTGGAGCTTCTATTCTTTTTTTTATTACAGATTTCCAAGGAAGAATTTTCAGCAAAATTTGTCATTGAGATTATTATTGCAGTATCAGTAAGATAATTATTTATCATAGCGTCATGTGTACGAAAACTTCTTGTTCGAAAATCAATTATCATGGAATTTTCAAAAACTAGGACAACTTGAAAAATGTAAAGGTAAAGGACCCATTGCTTCAATAAATCTCACAGACCTTAAATGTATGGGAGCCGAATTACTCATTGTCTCAATTAATGGTATCTCAGAGCTCCCAGGCCTTGGTAAATAAACTTGATTGGATTGAGTCCTTATTTCAGTAAGTGGCTATTCTGGTCTTACAGAACTTGATAACTTATTTCACTGTCATCATAACCTGGTGTTGGAGCTCCCGCGCCACATGGTATAAACTTAAGATGAGATGTGTTAAATTCGCTCAATCCTGAGGAATCTTACATTTGCTGATAGAATGCACACTACCATCGGATTTTGTAAATGATGATGGTATTTTACAATTTTCTATAACGTGTATTTCTTTACGCATAGCTTTGCTAAAATATTGTTTGGCCATGTAGATAATATTTTGTTTACACATGACATAAATAGTTTTATTTAAATTGGAAACTTTTCAAAGTGCTATTAAAATAGCAACAGATGTTACATGTCTATTGTTGCCTTCAGGAATGCCGATGACTGTTGGTCTTTTGGATTTCTCTAAATTTATTAAATATTTTCCTCGGTGGGAGCAAAGGGAGAGAGAGAGAGCAAAAAGTGTAACCCTGTTACCAAATGACCTAATATTGCAAACTGCTATTATAAAAAACTTATTTATTAAACTAATGTTTAGTCATTTTATATCGATTTATTTATGGTTTCTTTAATTGGCTGAACAATTAAAAGTAAAGAAAATTCTCCTAGTTTTGTTTTTCCTCATACAGTAGCAAACATCCCTTTGTATTACATACAAAAAGTTAACAGTAGATTTACGATGGATATTTAGCACTAACACCCAGAAGTTAGATTTGCTTCGTGATGTATACCAGTAATATATACGGCGGCAGTTTAAACATTTCCCCCAAACTTATTTTGTTTGGTCACATATGCAAAAGAGATTTACAAACAAAATTAAATTGTAGATCAGATTTGTTCTCTGCATTGCAAAAAACAAAGACTTGTTTTTCTATTTAAAAAAAAAAATTTCAATGAAAATATGTAACTTTTGGATGTCCGAGTTTGCCTTGTTCTTGATCCCTATTGCTTAATGGGGCTAAGTTTGAATTTTGATTGCTATCACCTATTTCATATTAACCAAAAATAGTTAGATTTTGTACACTGTAAAAATATCAAACAAGATTAAAATCTTTAAAAAAAAAACATTTTGTGTCCTCTCTATGTTGTAATGTGATCTGTTAAGAAATACACTTTTGTGATAAATACGTAATAGGCCTAAAAACAAAGTCCAACCAAGTATTTTTTAAATTAATTTATTCCTATTGTATAATAGATGCATGATATGATTACCGAAAGTGTTTCCTTGTTATTTCAAAGTGATTTAAAAATTTATTTTAGGAATAATTGTCTTATTTTTCGATTTCATGATGTGATTATTCGATTGGCTTGCGTGACAATTTGCATTAACAACAACAAGGACATGAAATCAAATGCGGAAATTCTCTACAAATTTGCAAAAGTCATCTGCTCTCTCTTGGAAATGGGTTTGTTGAACTAAAACTTCATGATGAAAATGGTCTTATCTCCAAAAATTGTTCAATATTAAGGATGTTCAAATGTTTGCATATGGTAAAAGAAATCAATACCTCACAGTAACATAGGAATGACTTCCAATACTGATTACCTAGTATTTCTTGTGTTGATATATTCCAATACGAAACCTTATTTGATATATAAAAAAATACCATCAATAGATATTGCAATTGGAGTGTTTGTCATATGCAATGTAAAATACATTTCATTCTTAAAGTTTTAAATACTTTATTTAAGTTTAAAAAGAAATAGAAAAAAAGAGCTAACATTTGATCATCGTTTAGCTAGTTTATTTCATTCATACATTAAAAAAGGACCTGGATATCCCTGGCTGCGTGAAGGTATTACGTAAAAAAGGCACAAGAAATTCCATCGAAATACAGGTGTTTAAGTGACATATGAAATGTTCTAACAAAGAGTGAAGGTGGATATAAGATGTTTGACAGTTCATCCATAAGGTTATGACAAAAGTAGACGTAAAACAATTTCCAATCAGACAAAATTATGTTTATAAAATAATGATATATTATAAAATAAAAGCTATGTGAGCAATTCGCTCACTAAGTACATCTGTCTCTTATACGGTTATAATGGAAAATATTTACGCTGGAAAACCCGAAATGTGACAAATCAAAAGGTAAAAAAGGAGGAGCAGGATGTCATCATGTAATAAATAATCTGTGATTGATTGATTGATTTTATATTGTTTAACGCCAAGTCGGCAATATTTCAGCCATATGTCGGCGGGAAATAATCTGTGAAAGTTTATGATTAAATCTTATTCAGTAGTATAGGAGGAGTCACGGATAAGATATAGGTACCCTTCAATATTTTGAAGAAAAAAAATTGCCGTACTAATGTTTTCTCTGCAAAATAAAAAAATGCGTCCGATCACAAGGTAAAATAGGAGGTGCATAATGTCACTATGTAACAAAGATTATGTTAAAGTTTCTTTAAAGTTTAAGGAGTTAAAGATAAGAGATGAGTGCTTCAAAGTATACTTACAGTCAACAGAAATGCAACACCCTAATTTTAGGGGGAAAATTATGTACGGGATATAACTAGTATGTACCAAAAAAATTAGGACATCTTTAACTTTGCCAACTCAGTTATCTAACTGTTGTATGATTTTCGTTCCATTATCGCAAGTTGATTTTTAGCTCTCTTAACAGAAATAAAAAAATTAGCATTTTTAATAAAATTATTGACAATATTTTGGGTTTTTAAGGTTTTGTACCTGTTAATAATAAGTTTTGTGCTAAAATCCTGGAATAATATCATTCTTTCTTTTCCGGATGTGATGTCTGTATTTCTTAAAAATGACTGAAAGCATGCATTTTCATTGCTAATGCTGGAAATTCTCAAATAAAGAAAAAGAAGAGATTCTGGGCTCATGTGTTTCAAAAGGTCGAAGCTATCTAGTACCGGCTGGAAGGCGGCGGTCAGGAGTTATCTTTCCATAAGTGTACACGAGTTATCTCGCTATGTATGTGGAGGGTGTGTGTTTTGGGGGGGGGGGGGGGTGTTGTTGATATAATTATTTTAATTATATTCAATAGAAAAATAAAGGTGTTTGAGAGACCATCCTCCCAAACATATTAAATTAAAAAAAAATTAGGATGGAATTGACGTTAAGTGCTATAAATAATTTATATTTATAAGTACATTTTTGACCTGCTTAGAGATCACATCCTGAATACATTGGGAGAGGCGATTGACAGAGTTACAGATATACCCCACCCCTCCCACACACACACAGATACACCCAGCCAATGCAAGACGAGGAATTTAATGAATTTAATGAACGGGATGCATGCGTCTTTTATATGTGAATTTAATTTCTTTTTGCATATATTGGTTTGAAGAAAGCATAAATGGTATAACTAAATAAAAATGTTTATAACTATACTTTAACGGCATATAATATATATTTCAATTAAACATGTATAATTTATAAGAAAATTTATTTTCTCGAGATCAATACAATGACCCAGAACAGTTTGAAATTGTTTAATTTATTTTTAAAAATGTTAGCGTTCCTTACTATCTCAAACAAAGTAATAAAAACTGTCAAGAAGTTTGTTGTGGTAAATGGAAAATAAATTGAAAGTGGTACACTCAGAAAAGATCATATAACTTGTTGACAAACAATCAAAATATTAATCATATTAATCATTTTTAAACCCCCCGCTTGAAAAGCGGGAGGGTATATAGTAATCGTTAATTCCGTCCGTCTGTACGTCTGTCCGTCCGTCCGTCTGTCTGTCCGTCCGTCTGTTTCGCTTTGGGGTACTCATCTCTTATCCGCAACTCCTCTCATACCACTGAAGGAAATTTAATGAAACTTTCACAGAATGTTTATTACATATTGCCATTGTGCACCTCTTATTTTACTTTTTGATCCGACACTTATTTTGGGTTTCCCGGCCACAGGAAAACATGGACTTTTTCACCAGTTATAACCATATGGGAGGCGGGGGGTATCATTTAGTGAGCTCATCGCTCACAGTACCTCTAGTTTTAAAGCAGTTTCGGACATTATTGAACAAGTAATAAATGAGGGAATAAAATGACAAATCTAATATCTAATTTTTCTCAGTATATGATTCTGGTTATTTTTAAAGATTATACCATCTGAAACATTTTCACATTTGGAATAGTACATCTTTTTGATGATTTCATTTCATGAAATGTTGATACTCCTGATACTTTAAGGCTTACATATTTACATTTTCATACTATTTTCTTAGATCAACCTGTTGAAGAGAAAATATATTCAAGTCTGTATGAATTTATTTGGGGATCAGAGGTCATAGTGCGACCGCATCACACGGCGAGATGATATCATGTTTACAAATATTTCTGTCTGATTTCGGAACTAACAAGTAAAAGCGATGAAAAAAATGAAATAATTGACACATATAGATATTAAACAAGAACTGTCTGAGTATTCTAGGTGAAACTAGAGGTACTGTGAGCAATGAGCTCACTAAATGATACTCCCCGCCTCCCATAATGTCAATGTGTTGCTTTATATTGTTTTACGGTAATGTGTAAAGAGGAATAACTCGTCCTATGAAATTTTATCCAGAAGCTTCTATTATGTGACGTCATAGGTAAACAAAAAATGGCAATGTGCATGTTTTGCTCTGGGAAACCTAAAATACGTGTCGAATAAAAAAGTGAAATAGGAGGTGCACAATGGCAATATGTAATAAAGATTCATTAAATTTCACTCAGTAGTATAAGAGGAGTTGCGGATAAGAGAAAAAGCGTAACAGACGGACGGACGGACGGACAGACGTACAGACGGACGGACGGACGGACGGACGGAAATCCCGATCACTATATACCCTCCCGCTTTTCAAGCGGGGGGTATAATAATGTTTTCCGTCATATAGTGTTTTTTGCAAATGATGCGAAAAATATTTTAACAGAATAACCCTTAATAATAATACAATATGCGTAATACAGATGTGAGACATTCAAATGAAAAAAAATCAATTGACAATTTAACGGAATTAAACAAAATTGATTATTGCTTTACATTTTGCTAAGTTTTACTTATTAGATCCTACATTAAACACATTTTTAAAGTGAAACTATTCGAGTGCATTGTACATATTTTGTTCTATGTTTAAATAGAGTTATTGCCCTTTGACTTTAAGATAGGAAGATTTAAAACCTTTCAAATGAAAATTGTTGTGAGTTCCAAATTTTAAAGAAATTCCTTACCTTTATCAACTTACAAGACATATAAGTTTATGCATATATAAGTGTATTGCTTATAGACACACTGACAACCCTAACAAAACGTACCATAATTTGCAATAGTAAAGCAAAGTATTTTTACTGAATTATATTATTAAAAATTTCACCATTAAAGTGTAATTAAAGGCTCTTTAGGACAGACGATACAATTTTTTTTTCTTTGGAGGAGACGTAATATCATGTCACAAGTTTAGAAAAGTGGACAATTCGTAGAATATTTTCTCCTAAGAACTGGAATTTGAAATTGATTTGGAAAATATTAATACTATTTCATTTAAATTACAAATAAATTTAAGTTACAAATATAGACAAAACATACCCAGTGAAAGTTTAACGATGAAAGCAAATTTCAGAAATATTAGATGGGTGCTTAAAGTGAAATATAATCTTTAGAAAAATATACCAAGCCGGGTGAATTTTATCGGGAAAAGCATAATGGTAAAAATCAGCCTATGTGATATTGCTGATTTGGTATATTTTTTCTATAAGTCTGTATTAATTTTTAGCACCAAACTAACATTTTCTGAATTTTTTTCCCACCTGTAACCTGTTAACCTTTATTGAGTGTGACTTGTCTTTATTTGTTATTTTATTGTAATATTACTAATATTTTCCAAGTCTATTTCATTTTCCAGTTCCATTGTCCGTTCGTTTGTTTGTCTGTTTGTCCATGTGCTAGTTTTGTTTGTTTTCCCATAATGATTGTAATAATTTTTAAAAACTTTTGAGCATTTGGTACTTCTCTACTCAAGATGTATAGTTTAAATGTGACAAAATCTGTCCTTTAGTTTAGATACTTTTAATAATCTTTGACTTTGACCTCAGAGTTCATAATTTGACACTTTGATTACCTATAGTTAACCATAGTAAACTATTATTACACTGTAAGTGTAATATTTTTTAGCTCACCTGAGCCGAAGGCTCAAGTGAGCTTTTCTGATCAAAATTTGTCCGTCGTCTGTCGTTGTCGTCGTTGTCGTTGTTGTCGTAAACTTTTCACATTTTCATCTTCTTCTCAAGAACCACTGGGCCGATTTCAACCAAACTTGGCACAAAGTATCCTTGGATAAAGGGGATTCAAGTTTGTTCAAATGAAGGGCCACGCCCTTTTCCAAGGGGAGATAATCATAAATTTGTGAAAAATTAATGGCATTTTTAAAAAATCTTCTTCTCCAGAACCGATGGGCCAGGAAAGATGAAACTCATGTGGAATCATCCGCAGGTAGTGTAGAAAAAGAAAGAGAATGATAAAGAAAATAAAAGTAATCAAAACACACACACACACACACACACACACACACACACACACAAAAAGGTAGAAGGAGAGTAATCCGGATCAATGCATGAAAATGGGAGAGAGAGAGAGAGAGAGAGAGAGAGAGAGAGTTTCAATTTTATGATTAAATTTATTTTAAATGTATTAGACATCAGAGGAGAAATTAAACCAAGAAAATTATTCTCCAAGAAGTAAATGAAGACTCGTTAATCTCGATCATTCAATATTTAAATGTGTATTCAAAATATGCAGTTATTAATGATGGTTTTTGTACATTTTTATTATAGATCGTCAATTGTTAAAAATAGGCGTTTAGGATGAACGAAAAAGAAAATGTATAGACTTTGATTAAGTTTATTATTTTTAATTTATGAAGCACACTCTTTGAAATATAGAAAATGAATACAAGAAAGATTGTTCAGTACGAATTATTTGCTGAATTTGACAAATATTATTGATTAATTAGAACAGAAGATAAATGGCTAAAGAAAAGTTTAATTAATTCCGTAAAAAAAATTACAGTTATAAACTTATACATGGAACGAATGCTGAAGCATCAAATTTATTTTGTGGAGTCAAATTTTCGTGGTTTGAAGAAAATCTTTTGGGGATTTGATTTTTCAATAAAAAAATTAATGAGTACTTATGTATGTAACATTTCCCATTTCGTGGTAGACATGAATTTGTGGGTTTCCTCATACCTCGAAAACATCGACCCCCCCCCCCCCCCCCCCATAAAAATGTGTAATTTCACAGTATTAGAATTCGAAATATTATATCATCATTAGATATTAATATTCTCCTTTATTTCTTCTTAATTTGTTTAAAAACATTAGTTTTCAAAGGTAATCGTATCTTCAGAATGTACTTTAAAATAACTCTTAACTACGAAAAGTATCTTAAAGTTTGGAAACATTAAAGCATGATACAATTTTGCTTTTAAAAGCATAAAGCTGCTATCCTACCTCTTTAAAATAGACATTATATACATTTGATGCTTACATGTAATGGATCGAATTCTGGCCAGAAAAAAAGTATTGTTATCTTGTACAGAATGTGGTCGAAGACCAAATGAAACATTTCATGCTGTCGAAATCTGAAGAAAATTATGTTACATAAACGTTTTAATACGTCCTTAGAGCTCTTTAACTTCATTGTAATCTCAATGTAATAATTCCTGCATCTGCAACATCAAACGGACGTTAAGATATTGACAGTTTTGTTTATCATTTTTTCAACATAATCAGGATAAAACTGAATTGACTGTGCACCAAAATATGCCAATCCTACAGACGAAGGTGGTAAAAAGTGATATTTTGATTTACCTCGAAACACTTGGATGTGCGTTACATCAATAAAGTTTAGAATGAACATTTTATTTGAACAGTTTTTTTTAATTTGGAATATTTTCAGATCATAAGTGCTAAAGTTATTAATAGTGGACTTACAGGTGACAATAGAATAAACGTTTCGTAAGAATGGATGTTCTTTAATAGTATACCACATGCAGTGACTTTGTTATTGGGACTTTAATTCCATGAACTATGACTATCTTCTCAGAGGAATATTGTGTTTTAATTATGGTGGTAATTATCATTTTGTAAATCATTTTTAAATGGAATTAATCAATATAGACCAATGCAGTCCATCGATACGAAGTAATAAAATTTTTACGGAAATGCAACGTTACTATTAAGATTCTTGACCAAGAATAATAAATTTGGAATTTGATTTATTGATTGATTGTATATTGTTTAAGGTCCCTCTCGAGAATTTTTCACTCATAAGGAGTCGCCACCACTTGTCGGTGGAGAGCTGCAAATTCTGTCCTATGCTCGGCACTTCGGGCCATTTAGCAGGGAGGGATCTTTTTCGTGCTAACACCTACTGCGACACGGGACCTCGGTTTATACGGTCTCATCCGAAGGACCGGTCTCCACGTCCCACAGTGTGATTCGAACCCGCGACGTAAGGATTGACTCCTTACTTCGCGACTCTAGAGCAGACGCTCTAACCACTGCGCCAGGCTCGCGACGAATTTGGAATTTGAGGAAGATAAGGAAAAGAGCTTAAGGCTAGAACTCTTGTGCTAAGGATTCAGGGATTGAGTCCATATGAATATTTCTAATGTAGATATACCTGGATGAAGGGTGGTGCCATGTTGGGGTTCATAGGTCAACGGACAGACCTACGAACAAAGCGTAGGTGGCATGGGTTAGTTAGATAACCAATGAAAAGTAATTTTATGTCCGGGACCATGAATACCCTCTGAGCACAACATACCCTGTTTGGCATAAATACGGCATTCTTAGGCATCCATTGAAACTCATTTGACTTTGGACTCATATCTTTTGGAGTCGCGAGCCTGGCGCAGTGGGTAGAGCGTCTGCTCTAGAGTCGCGAAGTAAGGAGTCAATCCTTACGTCGCGGGTTCGAATCCCACTGTGGGACGTGGAGACCGGTCCTTCGGATGAGACTGTATAAACCGAGGCCCCTTGTCACAGTATGTGTTAGCAGGAAAAAGATCCCTCACTGCTCAATGGCCCCGAGTACCTAGTATAGGACAAAAAATGTGTATCTCTACCGGCAAGTGGTGACGTCTCCATATGAGTGAAAAATTCTTGAGAGGGACGTTAAACAACAAACAATCATTCAATCAATCATATCTTTTGGACGTTCCTTTGATTACTTTTGAGTTCTACTTTTATGCTTTTCTTGAATATTTTAAATTTATCTAAAAAAAACACATTTATTTAACAAGGGCGTTGGTCTATTCCGATGGCATTTCAGAAACATTTCAAACCTATACGATAAGATCAATTTTATAGATCAGTCTTCTACATTTGTCACTCAATGACTATATACATTAAAGAAAAAAGGAAAGCTTACCAGTGACTTTTTTTCCATAATTTTGTAGAAATTGTATGCCTTTCCAAACAGTACCCATGTAGTTATATGTATTGTATTTAAGATTGTTACATTTAATTTTATTTTTACTTTTTTTTTTAATTTAAATTGTATTTATTGATTTCTTAAATAGATTTAGAAAAAAAATTGATACAGTATCTTTAAGTAGAATTCAGGAGGTTTTGTCACACTTTTCATCTTTTTTCTAGTCCCGCCACATTTTCATTTCAAACAATTTTGCTTCGTTTAAGATTTGACCGGATATAATTTAGTCAAAAATTTATCATTATTTGCTTTGAAATTACCCTGTTAAAAATTTGCCAATTTTCGAGAAGGTAGAAAAGGGAACATTTTTAACTGCATATTGATCAAAGCCTCTAATCTTTACTCGTTTTAGCAGCAATGTTATATAAAATCGTATCAGGTGTTACTTTAAAATACTTGTTTATTTAACATAAGAAATATAGGAATCGCTTATAACAAAGATCATGTTTTATGGATATGTCGTAATCTCTGTATACATTTAAGACTACACTCTGATTGTATCATGTAAATGATGGGTAAAGCGTCTTGATCAGTATTTCAACATGCTAGATTAGTATAGAAATAAGGTTTTATTCTGTCAACCCATTGTAGGTAGGCTTTAAAAGCACAATAAACGTATTTTTAAAAAAGTTGATTTATTATCCAATTAAAGTCTGAAAGGGCTGTAAAGCAATCTTTTTTAAAATTCTTGCGTTTAAGGCTTCCTTATAATGTGTCAAATGCTGGCCAGAAAATAGGTATGCTTAATTGTATTCAGTTTGATTTTAACTTCTGTGAAATGCATTCTTCATGCAACAAATTTAGATATCAAGATATTATGTTAACAAGAAAAATACTTTCATATAATTTATATTTAAGGTAGCTTTAAGTTATTGATTTAAAATATACAGAATATGTATCTTGAGTTCTGTAAAAAAAAGTCGTAGTATATATATTTATTGAATACTAGTACTGTATTTTGTAGTTTTTTAATTCATATTTTTATTTAACATAAGTTTGGAAAGGGATAATAGATATTATTGAGCTATTTGTTTGGCTCAATTCATTACTACATTAACAGTGGTATTTTCTGTAAAACAAATTTAGGTCATTATTATTTTATGTCTTTTAGAAATAATCATGTGTGTATGTATCATTAGGGAAAATATGAAAAATGTAATCGATCCATTACAAGCAAGTCTTTTATGTACATAATATATTCTAAAGAAGTGAATATAACGAACCCTTTTTTGTTTTGTTTGTTTTGTTTTTTGTTTAGGTCTTTGGATTTATGTTTGTTTTTTTTTTAAATTTGGCTCTTGATGAGAAGGCCTCCACGTGGCAAGAGCTGGGCAACGGTATCTTTGTATTTCACTTTGTAAATGTTGTCTTGAATTCCCTGTAAATGATACCGGCTAACATTCTCAAATATTAGTATTGAATATAAATTTATTTATTAACAACAAGTTTGTCTTTGTTATTTTAATAAACGAACGTATTCCGTAGGTATACAGACTGTTATTACCCAAATATATGTTTTAATGACTTAGCAGCAATATTGTACTTGTTTTCTCTGAATAAGTGAAAAGGTAAGGTATACAATAAAAGAAAATATTTTTCAAAAAGACATACTGATTAGGATTTTATGTGTACACGTGTATTTATAATTGTTTTAACTAAAATGGATCGAAAAACATGCATTAGCATTGATTTTTGAATCCTCCAATAATAAGTTCAAGTGGTATAAGATAAGGTATATTTTATCATTATTACAATCGTCTATGTTTAATGGACTTTTACGCACTATATAACATGTATGCCTATGCGTATCAAAGTTTTGAACACACACTTGTAAAAATATTTTTAAAATATATTTACTCATTTTAATTGAATGATTCAAATGGATAGGATCATCGTTTTAATGTCAAAGAATGTTAATTACAAGCAGGTATATGATCTATTATTTAAAAAAATACAAATAGTCAAATACAATCACAACAAATGGCAAATATACAACATATTATAAAAATCATCAATTGTTCAAGTATTTCACAATATTCTAGTTTAGAATGTGAGGCTATATATGATTGTAAATCATATAATAATTTGTACCATTATTGTGTTATTGGATCATTTGAAGGTAAATTTTTTTTAACAAATGAGTGTGTTATTTTCAGTATATCTGGGAAAAGTTATTTAAGCAAACCTTAACTTTTTAAGCATAAGACATATTTGATATTCATTTCAAAAGTTAACATATGATTATTGTGTTTATGGCAGATAAGAAAAATTGAAATTATCATTAATATTCCCTGTGTTGCAGCTATTACAAAATATTTCATCTTTGGACATAGAAAAATGTCTCCCTTTTTCCATGAACAGAATTTTGTGCATTACGTCTCAACCCGCAAATGGACGATTACGAGAAACAGAATTTTCTACAGCTGACAATTTATTTTAACCTTTACACCGGTATCGTAAGGTTATTAATGATAAGGAATTTTTTTCTAGATGTCATAGGCATTGTTTTAAAAGCACTAACATGTGATTACAGAGAGATAAGGGTTGGGTGATTGTCAATTTCTTCAAAGGCAACTTATTCATGCTTTGAACTAAACCGTTATTTTAATTGTCTTAGTGTAAAAGTAAATAGTCAACTATTAGTCAGCGCTCTTCGCAAAAGTCAGAGAACGGATCTGTCTGTTTACTTTTTAATACATCAGTTTATCCACATTGTTTGAAATTGTCAAAAGCAAATTGATACAATTTTAGTTTTGATTAAATCTTTGTATGTTTCCCTTGTATGTATTTAACTGATATTGTTTGCCTTATATTTCTCAGAAGTGATTTTACTGAATTTTCTTTTGAAGTAAGGAATAAAAATTCCAACATGTTCAATTTTTTAAAACAAAATGTCCATAAGTTTGTTTTGACCGTTGTTTTCTTGATTTTAAATGCTAATAATTCTTGAAATTTCAAGACAAATAAAGGCATACATAATTAACTGGCATATCTAGCCAGTTTAAACAAAATAAATGAAGACGTTTTACACTGAAAGAAATTATTTGTTCATTAGTTATAACGAATGATTTGCATACCTGATTTTAACAAAACTCGAATACATTAAACACTACACTTAAAATGCCCTCTTCTAAAAGTTACAATACAGGGAGGTTGTACCGTACGGGAACAAAAATCAAATGTCAAAGATCTTAGTACGATCAATCCGATATTTCAAACCGTTTGTTAAAATAGGCCCTGCTAGAATATCCAACAGTACTTGCGTTTATAAGGAGTCGACTTTTTTACTAGTTTATTTATAATTGTATTATACAAATTTAAAAGAGCGCGAAGGAACATTTGAAGTTCAATATTACGTTGCATTAAACTATGGCATTTAATAAAAAATAAAATCTATTTTGATAATGATATATCATATTTTCTGTGGGTTCATTTTGTTGTTGTTTTCATCCAAAAATTAAATATAATATGAATCATAAAATTAGAAATTAGTTTTATTTACAAAAGCGCAAAGAAGTTTTGATGTTGTGATACATATTTTAATTTATTTCAAACGACGTCTACACGAAACCTTTTTATATTACCTGTAAAATTTGAACTTTGAATTTATGTGTATATTTCTAAATTATATAACAGTTAATAACATTCGGTTAAAGTGTATCTTTTGTTTGACCAAGTAGGTACAAGCACACATATTATTTCCAGTCCCATCTTTGACGAGCATCTTGTACAGAGCACAAAAGGAACCCCAAACATCAGATATGGGATCAGGTGTCTTATGGAGGTTACTTTTTTAAAAAAAAAAATCAGTATGGCTGAATATTGTTATTCAATTTTATCGAACCCTAAAACAGCAAAACTATGTCTATTTCCCACAGTAAAACATTGTACGAATTATTTACACCACTTAATGGTAGGTTCTAGACAAACACAATCCACCTTACATATATGTTTACAGACTACTAATTTTATCCCTATTTATTTGACCACGCAAATAGTTCCAGTTAAAAAATATAGCTTTTTCCTTAAAAATTCTTTGGGTGTGTTTATGGATTGAAATGGGGTAATTTTGGGGCATAAATGGAAAGGAGAGGGTCTGAAAAAATTCTAAATCGATAATAATGGGAAATTTTGCTTTTAAGTGCGTAGTAGGCAGGGTGTAAAGAGGCCCATATTTACCCTTTCCTCGAAGAGAACGTGAAAAAGCAGGGTAGGGGTTATTTGCGATACCATAACAGAACTTGCAGACGATGAATTTTCCTGAGAACTTTTTAATTTTTTTGGACTTGAATTGGTCTTACTCAGTGCCAAGTTTAAATAAGTTGAGCAGGTGAAATTTCTTAAATTATTTTTTATATTATAAAGGAGTGTCTGGCAAAATAATTGGTAGTCTATGTCCTTATAGAGCAATATAAGACACGGACAGTCCAGACTCCTTAGAACTAAAGAAAAACAACATTACTAACAAGGATTACGTATTGAATCATGTATAAAACTTGCAAACGGTTTAAAATAGTAAACAAATTGACTGGGTGTTTCCCTAGATAGTAAAAACCGAACAGGTAAATATTACTGTTGCTTATCCAAAGCTCCGACTGGCAAATTTGAAATTCAAACCAAAGCTATGTAAGATTTAGGTGGTTTATTTAAAAATACACCGTGACTGTAAGGTAACGAAAATCTGGGTTTGTGTGAGGAGATATAAGGTGTCAAACTTTTTATACAGTCAATTTCTTCGTGTTAAAAAAACCTGTCCTTTTCATTACAGAGTAAACAAGTTTGACGTCCACGTTTTCAATTCAGTTGATTATTAATGAAGTTAGTAAAGTAACTAAGTTAAAGAGAAAAATTAATACTCACAAGATAAACCATGTTAAAAAGAGCCAAAAAAACCGAGGTCTGCCGATACCTTCTGTACTTAAAATAGATTAATACATTGTTATTCCCAAATTTACATTTAAAGTCTATCATCTCACAAAAATATTTCCTTTCAATTTGTCCTCCACTAATTTTCTGTTTTAGCCAATAATAAGGTACATGTATAATCCAACAGGTATTGAATAAATTTATTTCAAACTTTGACCTTTTTCTTTTATTCATTTTAGTTTTTTCCAAGAAAATGCGAAAAATATAAAGATTACAAACAGTATTTCGAAAAAACAAAACAAAAATAAACCAGAAACTAGATACGATCTCGTTGCGAGCAACGAGAGGTCTTCCGTCCGTTTTAGGAAAAGAAACCCACGTAAAATCGAGCTGAAAAGAGATTCTAAATTTTGGTCACAAGGAGGATTGAGCCCATGTCGCCAACGTGAATGCGCTTTTTTTATCCTCAACGCGCTAACCATTAAGCTATTGGGAGTACTGCTCTTAACATACTTGTGTATACTTTTGCAACAGTTCACCTGTCTAAGAATTATAAAAAGCATTCATAATTTCGCGCCAAACTCCATGAATAAATATTCGCGCCTTTTCTTTGGACTGATCTATTTAATAGGTATGATAGCTTCAATTAAATTTTAAAAATAAAACATTCTTAGCGCCTTTATTTTATTTCGACGTTAAGAAAGTATATGTAACACATTATACACATTACATATTGTATCTAGCCCAGTTACACTAAAGCAGTGAAACGGAAATTAAGTTTTAAGATTGACACTCAATTGCAACTTACTACTGTAACGTGTCGGACCTGAGCGGTCAGTAGGTCCGTGCTCGGATTACCGAGTTTTACTGGGGATATGATTGAATGCAATATTTACAGATAATAATATGACACCTGCCTGGTGTCTTTAAATCAAATGACCTAAGTGCTTTGAACACTTATATATCTTCAGTTAATACCGGCACCTGCCTGGTGCCATATGACAATTGCCTCACCATACAACTGACTATATAAGTCAACAGCCACCTGCCTGGTGCCTCTTGATTTAGCCTTTAACACCTGCCTGGTGTCTTACTGCTTACCAAGTTGCCTATATAACTCTAGCCAAGTAGCTACAATATACTTACACAGTATTTAACTTTGTGAGAGCTTCTCTGTCCTAATGACAAACCTATAGCTAACGTCACACAGCTATATTTTAACTAGTCACTGACTACGGCAACTTTGCACAATTCGATTTGATCGATACACTAATTGGTTTCTGTACCAAAGTGAAGACACAAGCCAATTGGCTGTACTGCCCCCTTGTACCTCAACTTAATCAATGATCATAAGTTATCAGATATCATATTGATAAAATACTACAGACTGCCTTTCTTTTGGCAACACTATTATTATTTTCTAACAGAACATCATTTATCAATATTACTTGTATAATTCTTTTGTCAATTGACCAATTAATTACAATATTTACATTGATTATCTATTATAATATAAACAAGTAACGGGAGGTAACTCCTCCAACCATTTCACTACTACGTGAGAGTCGAAGTAGTTTTTTACATTTCATGTATCCTTATGTCAGAATCGTTTAATCAAACGCTCAGCTGCCTCCATAAACCCCTACTCGCGAAATGGCGGAGTTGACAGAGAGAGCCGCCATCTTGGTCCCGCTTCAGATTTTCAAATGTTAATATCTAGAGTTCAGACAAATCAATATCCAAACAACTTATATAGTAAGCATCAATCAAAGAGTCTCTATTATCATTCCAAAAATTAATAAAAAATATTGAAAAACAAAAAAGTTAGAAAATGCGATTTTTTCAATTCGCTTCTCCTAACGACAGGAAGTACCGACGACGAACGAAGCGTCCTGGATGGTATATATCACGATATATAATCCTTGAAAGTTTCATGTTGATATCTTTTTGAGTTTAATCGCGGACAAAATGTCATTTTAATTTCAGGAAATTGTCCGGAAGTTGGCACCGGAAGCGAATTTCCAAAAAATCTCCCGGATATATAAAATTCATGTTACGACACATCATTTCTGAAAATTTCACGTCATTTCATCCAGTAGTCTTCGAGAAATCGCGTGCACAAAATTAAAAAGTCAAAAAAATAATAAAAAGAATAATAACTAGAAACGATCTCGTTGCGAGCAACGAGAGGTCTTCCGTCCGATTTTGAAAAAAAGTAAAATTAAGCTAAAAAGGGGATTAAAATTTTTTGTGACAATGGGGATTGAACCCAATGGGGAAAAACCAACTCACTTTTTATTTCTATCTCTAGCGCACACCACTACGCTATTGGAACTACAACTCTTAATGTTCCTGTATATATACTTCTACAATAATACACCTGTATAAGAATCATGAAAGGCGGGCAATTATTCATAATTTTCCGCCAAACGCCACGAGTAAATCTTCGCGCCTTTTCTTTGGAATGTTCCATTGAATGGGCGTGATATTAAGACCGTTATTACAGTGAAATTAAAAAGAAGAACGTTCCTAAATCCTAAAATTCGAGGTTTAGAAATTATATTTTGCATTCTACACATTCTATATCGAATAGAGGTAAGTTAAACTAAAGCAATGCAATTGCTATAATTTAAAACCCTATTTTGAATTTCCCGTTTATCCCTAGAGTGAACTATCCCTATTAGTTACACTTTCATGAAAAGGTTGAAATGGTTCGACGAAAACATGTATCGCCCTACGACGGTCAAGAAACCGGATACCATTTATGTTTAATAACTTGGATCGTATCGATCTTTGAGAAAAGAAAGTTAATTCAAATCACTAGTACATTAAACGATCTTTTTAAAAATATTTTATTTTGGTCTTTTCTATTAGTTTAATATGACACAAGTGTGCATGGGGTAACAATGTTTACGTTTTATACTTACTATATAGATCGGTATTCTTTCTTGAAAAACTTTTACTCAAACTAAGATTTAAGATCTGTTTTCCGTGGTTCAAAGATAGTAGATATCTATTTCATTTCCACATTTAGTCTATTCTTTTTCTACTTTGATAACCAGCCAAAACCAATTATAGAAGACGTTTGAGAAGACCCTGGAATATATCTTTAGTTTGACACAGAATTGTAACGTAATTACTACGTGACAATCAAGGTATTCATTTACATTCCATTCATCCTTATGTAACTTTCGTTTAAGCAAACGCTCAGCTGCCTCTTTAACCCCCTACTCGCGAAATGGCGGAGTTGACAGAGACAGCCGCCATCTAAGGCCCGCTTCAGATTTTCAAATGTTATTATCTAGAGTTTAAATTTATTAATATTCAAACAAATTATATGGTAAGCATCAATAAAAGAGTCTCTATTAATATTCCAAAAATAAATGAAAAATATTGAAAAACAAAAAAGTTAGGAAATATGATTTTTTTAATTCGCTTGTCGTAACGACCGGAAGTACTGACGACGAACGAAAGGTCGCGTCCTGGAAGGGGAATATCACGATCTATAATCCCTGAAAGTTTCACATTGATATCTTTTACCTTTCTTGAGTTTAACCGCGGACAAAATGTCATTTTAAAATCAGGAAATGTCCCGTAACTTGGCACCAAAAGGGAATTTTCAAAAAACCGCTCAGATGGATCAAGTTCATGTTACGACACATCTTTTCTGAAAATATCGTGTAATTTCATCCAGTAGTCTTCGAGAAATCGCGTGCACAAAATTTTGGGAAAAAAATAAAAAGAATAATAAGAAACAGTAGAATAACTATAACGTCTTCCGTGAAGACGGAAGACCTTAATAAGGATCTTTTTTAAATTCAGTGCTCGAATCAGGTGCTTAATAGTTACCATCGACAGTTAAATTAAGTGTAAAAACACACCCTTTCAATGTCCAACCCCAAAGGGTGTATTTTTATGAGCAAATTCATTCATTCTCTCGTTAATAATTCATTTGTTTTGCCATCATTGAATCTTAATAGGAAAAAGAGATTTTAAAATAGTATAAATGTAAACAAGAAGGAATCATTATTTCTATTCTATTTTCACATCTTGTTATAACGTTATTATGTATTTTCAGTTACGTGATTAATCATGAAAAAGCTGATTTTTAAAATATAAATCCTAAATAATTCCGTTCCTTTCGAGTAAACCGTGTTTGCTAAAACAAAACAATTAATTAGAATTTATGAACAATGTTTAACTTCATAAATAATAACCAATCATCATTTTATCAGAAAGCAAGCAAAACTGTAGAATGTTTGCACAAACAGAAAGAATTCTTAATTTTTTATTCTTAAAATGACACATATTTTAACTTCTGGGAAACTTGATATATGTTAGATATATTGAACAAGACGCGCTTGTAAGAACAAGGTACAGTTTCAATACAAATTTGGCCCTGTTTTTTTTCTAAAATATGCAAGGATATAAGAATTCAAATTCCTTCTTTCTGAATCACAAGTTTGGGCAGTAAGAATACACAAATTCTTTCTCTCATGTAACCTTTTAAATGTTATTTGTGACATCATTAACTTGTGCATTTCCCGTATTTTCATTGATATCAGTTTTCAGTATCATTTTCTTTCAAATTACAGAGAGCGCATGCAACGCCCACACATATTTTGAGAAATGTGATTTTTAAAGGTGTTTAGAAAAAATATCTGAAATTTAGAATGTGAGACGGCTGTGGACACTGTTTTCTTAAGGGAAATAACCCCTGAAATGAGTCATACTGAGGCCTTTTCAGTTAAAAATTGGAAAATTACCAAGTTTATGATGTCATTTATTCAGAATGGCCCTCCTGTCATATTCCTTTATGGTTTATTAAATTCATATACTCAATTCATCAGCGAATTTCATAACTTTATGAAAACATTTAATTTTAAAGGCACAATAATGCTCAAAGCAATACCTTCTCTCGATCCCTATACATTAAGTGTTATTCTTTTTCTATAATTTTCAGTATGAAACTCACGTCTGATAAAGCATATTTAAGTTCACAGACGATATCAAAGGAAGAGTCAGAATGTTCGATTTATTTTTTGAATCAATTTGGGAATAGACATTTGTTGAATCACATGTCTTTAAACATCAGAATCTTACCATTACATGAAGTTAATAAAAATATATAATTGACATATCAGTATCAATTGATGTTAATTTTACAAATATCTAAACACAAAGTTTGTTTATTCCAGTGGTTCCATAAAATAAAAATTCAAAAATGTTTATATCCAATGCAAACAACCTGCAACTGACAACAACAATGACATATTTTGATAAATAGCAAAAACCAAATCTGTCAATAGGGTTGGAGTTAAAAAAGAACAGACTAAAATACGAAATAATATTTGTTTATCTGCCAATAAAAAGTTTTAGCACTGAAGTATCTTTTTGCTTGGACCCTGAGGTCCACGCAGTAAATATATAAGCGATGTTAAACCGGATGCCCTGGGCAAAAGTCAGGATACGCATGCGCGAGAATGCTAGAGAGTTTGCTCCTAAGACAATTTGCTCCTAGAATAATTCGCCCTAGTCGAATTAGAATATGCCATTTTATTGGCAAATCTTGCTTTGAACTTTGCATAATATGTCATATTTATATATTTGTTGGCGGATCCGAATTTCTCTCGTGCATGTATACTTTTATATAAAAAATAAACATTGATTCTATGGCACTAACATTTTAAAAAGTAGGAAGAGTGTGCAGTATATATATACAACTAGATAACTTAATAACTTGAATTGAAAACTTCATACAACGACTATTTCTAGCTTTTAAAATCGGCATTAGTTTTGTGCATCAAGACTCGCAAAATAATTTGATACACACTAATCCAAAACAATAGCTTTTATAAATGCCTGTAGAAACGGCTTTACGTGTGGGGAAGGGGGGGGGGGATTTAAAAATCTGTGTACTACAGATCTATATGCTACAGTGTGCCATCAGATTATTTTCTACTGATAGATTTCTTCCGTATAAGTCCATAACAGATATATCAAGTCTAAGCCGATATGGGTTACATGTATCAAAATAGCTCGACTTTTTTAAAATCAGAAAACTATAGGCTAATCTGAGATAAGATTTAATAATTTTGCTATGAATATATACTATCAGTCAAAGTAGGCAGGTCACTGTGGAAATGTAAACGAACCCACATGAATATTCACTAAACCTTGAACTTTTCTGTAATTGAATTTCGGTTTGAAACACATGCAAATGGTCTACGTATTGCAGTCCTTTTTTAAAAGACAGCAACTTGTTTATTTTAGAATTGAGTATGTAATTTTAAAGAGAAAGGTGTTTCCCACCGAATTTATAAAATTAAGACAATAGAATATCAGGGTCTTTACTTCAGTACACATTCAGATTTGTCTTTTGTTGTTCTTCATATATCTCTGACTCAAATGAAGGAAGATTAAAGTCTCTTAAAAAAATTAATTCACTCATACTACTAATAAAAATAGTTCAAAGACATATTTTTCAAAGTTACAGAAAGGTCAAGGTGGCCTTTAAAAGAGCGACACAAAGAGATCACTCTGTTTGTTTGCCTGTCTATCTGGCTGCCCGTCATTCACACCTTGTATCTCAGGAACTGTAAGAGTTATGAACTTCATATTTTGCAAATGCATTGCTTGGCACTACGACATTTGTAAATTGCCATGGTTACTGGCCTCATGATCTTTGACCTTGTCCGTTGACCTTCTTTAAAAAGTTTGAATTGCCAATACACATCATATTTTTGACATTCAAGTGGTAAATTTAGATATTTAGCATGTGCACTGATTGTCACAAAGCAAAGGATGGGATGAAACATATGGAGATAACGAGCAGTATTCAAGATCAAAAGTCCATAAAACAATTTAAAAGAAATAGGAACAAAGCAAACACGGACCTCCAAAACATCAAAGGCGGGATCAGGTGCCATGGAGGTGTGAGCTGCCCCTGACGACTGGTCACATCCGCCGTTTGATCCTTGTCATGATCGGGAAATAACGGAAAACTTTGTCGTCAATTTAGATTATAAATAATGGACTAACAATCAGAATGAAAAGCTTCAGTCAGTGTCTGACTCAATGATAAATTGAAGTTGGCTGACAGGGCAATTGTATCGACCATTGAACTTACGTAATGACTTTAAACGAGACTGCTGATATTCTTAATTAATAATTTACCTTGTTTTAGAAATTATTCATGCGTAGAGCATGCTCTGGTGTATTGAATAAACTGAGATATATAAACTCCGTATGCAGGTGAGGTAGGGAAGTTGATGATAAAAAAGTTAAAGTGAATCCATAAACTGATTCCAATTCATTAAATATTCAATCATGAGAGAAAGTCAAACTTAAGGCCAAGATCTAGTAAATGCCTTGAGTATACTTTTGTGATGCCAGATCCATTATGATGTCATAATTACTTTCAACTTAGCATAATAATGTAGAAATATATAGTTCTTCCATAGCATTCAATTTGAAATCATTTGAAAAATTATCTCGATACTTAAATGAAATTTGATATTGATTTTTAAGAAGAGACCATCAACGTTTAACATACTACATAATTGCTGTTTTCCGAAAGACCTTAGGTAATTTGGATACATTTTCTTTGTCGCGTGAATGTGAAAAAAAAATCATGACTGGTTGTCCGAATTTTTCATTGAAAACGACAATTTAAAGTATGGTTTCCCATCTTGTTTACCTACAAATTATGAACCGAAACACCTCATTTGATCAAGTTTAATTTATAAAGTATCGCTAATAGGAATTTTTTTCCCCAAATTTTAAAGATCATAAATCTGAAGGCATCTTTCAATTACTTGACCTTGACCTTAAATATGATATCTGTTTTCTATGTCAAAAAGCCCTGGAAATTATCCATTGAACAGATCTCGTACAGAGCGTGATCTCTATCTGCTCCGCAGGCAACACAAAAAGTACAAAATGTCTAATTTATCTATGCAGTCACAATGTATTCAAGTAAAATTTAACTTAAACTTAGCAGCTCAGATTTTTCAGAATTTCACAGGGCAGAAAAATGACAAAAGTGAAACATGATTTTTTACTTCTCTAATGAATTTTTACTGAACATCATTAATGAGAAATCCACGGTTGTAATGGTTATCAAATGAACCCTATGTGGAATCTTATTGTATTCAGTTGAAGATTGTATGGGACTCAAAATTGAATTTGGGATTACCTGTACCTAAATATAGATCATAAAAGTTCAAGGACTTTTTATAAAATGTAGGTATCCGAGAGAACAAAAATATTTTCGCTTATATTCAGTATATCGCGTGTTTATCCAGTACCTTTACTTGTGATGCAAAGTGTTATCGTCCTGATCACGAAATGCTTGTCATAATGAATTCATTTAAATATCTCAAGGATCACCATTATGTGTATAGGGGTCCGATTACCAACAGATTTAATCGTCAGAATAAGACCGTGTAAATAATATGTTAGAAAACATTTTTTTTAACATTCCTTTCTAATTTCAGAAAATACGTTTTTTCAAAGTTTGCTAGTTTTTTGAAATGCTTTAGAATTACTCGAAAAATGGAAGGTCTATTCTTTTACGGATCCGGTTTCAATTCTACACACCAATATAAAATCCTGATAATCACTTGTTTATTTTAATAAAAACTTTTTTGACGATTGATAATAATTTAGCGAGAATATATTTGTTTATTATATTGTCATTGTGCATACAAAGCATTTATATACATTTCTGGAAATAAACACGCTGTACTCTGTTAAAGGGCATTGTCTAAATGACATTTAGTACATGTACATACACATGCATTAATTTTTTTAAAAAATTTCCTTTATGGTCTTAAAATTTTTTAATTTGTTTGAAAGAACCTAATAAAACTTAATATCTACTTTCATTGATTTTTAGCTTTTATCATCTTTTTGAAGTTTATTTATTTTAAAATTTTGAAAAGAATAATTGAAAAGCTAAATTAAATTGAGCAACTATTCAAATTTTCACATTTTGTTCACACTCTGAATTGCAACTTGGTTTGTTATAAAAACACATGGATGCATTACTTTTTTTTACCTCCAAAAGATAGCAATGTATACTCAGTATTTTTTAAATGTAAATACGTATTTATTGAAATATTTCTTCGAAAGGGTAAGAAAAATACTATTCTAATGCAATAGTTTTGTAAAACACTTTTTGATTGGGTAATGCACTGATGTTTGAAGCAGTAAAACGAGCATTAACGAGCGTTAAAGCTTTTTCATTATGACGTCATAATAGAGCGACGCAAAAACACAATGCTCCGTGACGTATTTCTTGTAACAAAATTCATCAAAATAAGACGTAAACAACCAACAAAATGCATGGATAGCATTAGAATGGGAATAACTAATCTGCTAATTTGGTATTTGCGACCGTTAATGCTGATTTAACGGTCGCAAACATCCGTTTTACCGGCTCCGCTTGCGCGTCGCCGGTAAAACTCAGTTTGCGACCGTTAAATCAGCATTAACGGTCGCAAATACCAAATTAGAAGATAGTTATTCCCTAAATTTACAGAAGTATTAAACAATTTATTATACTTCTGTTAAAATGTTTCCTATATAAAGTTCAGAGGGTAAAATAACTATTCTTCATAGTCTGAAAATTTCCCCGCATAGAAAGCTATACCCCGGGGTATAGTTTTTGCTACCCACCCCTCGGAAAGTTTTCATGCAATGTTTGACGCCAATTTTGATTTCCAGAGATAAAACCATACACAGGGAAAAGTGGCTCGCATGATTTTCATGCGATTTGCTTTTCGCATGAAATTCATGCAAAAATCATACAAAAATCGTGTGAAAAATCACACATGCGAATTTCATGCGAATGTCCTCATATAATATTTATGCGAAATTCATGCGATTTTCATGTGACCATATTTTCGCATGATATACATGCGAATTTAAATTTATCAGTTTTTCATGTGTAAATCGTGCGAAATTCGCATAAATATTTTGGAATTTTCGTAGATCATTTGAAAAGCAATGAACAAAGAAATTTATCTTTTCAATGTTTATTTAGGTGTTTCTGCCACAGTGAGGAATAAAGATTGACACCTTTTCGCATGAAATTCATGCGAAAATCATACAAAAATCGTGTGAAAAATCACACATGCGAATTTCATGCGAATGTCCTCATATAATATTTATGCGAAATTCATGCGATTTTCATGTGACCATATTTTCGCATGATATACATGCGAATTTAAATTTATCAGTTTTTCATGTGTAAATCGTGCGAAATTCGCATAAATATTTTGGAATTTTCGTAGATCATTTGAAAAGCAATGAACAAAGAAATTTATCTTTTCAATGTTTATTTAGGTGTTTCTGCCACAGTGAGGGATAAAGATTGACAGTCTCTGATGATTCTAATGTAATATTGTTTGGATGTTTCTAGTTTATCCATTGAAATGAATAATGTCTGTGTTTAAAGGCAGTTTTTCAGTCTTTTTTTCAGTCTTGGCTCCTGACAAGCATCACCTACAAAGAAATTTTATTATAAAATTATATCTTCCCATACTAATATTCCAATTGTTTAGGTCAGTTGGAACCAATTCCTAAATTAGGATGACATGAAATATAATAAATACAATGATATCACTTGACAGGTCCATGTTTTGTCAATTTGTATATATCTTAAAGTCTCACACAAGAAGATAATTTCACTAGTATGTGTTACTATAAAGCTTTGATTAATCAATTAACTAGACTCTCAGCAGATAACTCATGAAATAAAAAAGAATTTAAAGAAATAAATAGTGAGACAAAACTTTAAAATCAGACAAAATTTGGGTCTTATGCACCTTTTAAGAAAGAAAATTAGGAGACGGTAAACATACAATGTACCTACCCTGAAATTCATGTGGGTTTCAGATGTTGACAAACAGCCTACACACCATCCAGGACTTTGCATCATGTGCACCTAAAAAAATTAAAAAAGAGTTCCCTTTTAATTCAGTGGCACAATTCGGCTAAAGATATGATATTCCTAGTACAGGAGACCCAAATTAAAACTGTAGCCCTAAAAAAAAATTACCAATTTGAAAATTGAAAAAAGAAAAAGAAATTGTTTCTCTACATATATTGTTCGACATTTGACTAAGTTCATTTTGATGGCATATAAATTATGCTTTGAGCAAAACAAAAGACCCTGTGTTTAGTACTTTCATAACTCCATTATAGAGGCATGTGTCAGATATCATATGAAACAGTGTGTTATTGACCTAGTCCATAAATTGGGTGCTATTGTAACCAAATGAAATAAAATACTTAATTTTAATTGTGATAGCGCGCGCACCAAGCGTCGCGAATTAACGCTCATCACTGCGCGCTCTTACAGCAACTCCTGTGCAAAGAGAAAATTCGGAGTACTGCACATTCATTCGATAGAATTTTTTGAGCAGTAATTTGGACCCACAATGCATCACTTGTTAAAGCTACAATCCCACGAGAATATCAGGAAAAGTTCAACTAAAAGTAAACATGCCCTGATTTAATGGATAAGTATTATAGATAAATAGTAAAAAAAAATGTTCTTCATTTACTTTAATCACTGTTCAGGCTTCTTTTTGGAATTATGTAACTTACATATGACGTCAAGTGACGTCAGAGTCTAGATGCACCAAATGTCATGTGCAGTTTGCCGAGTCCGGTCTAAATTGTATAACAAAATAAATATCTGTTCTCGCCATAACAGCTGTACCGTCAACATATTATTTGTATTTGATGACATAGGATTTAACAGACTTATAATACTGAAAAGATGATTTTTTTTTAATCTACATAGAATGATCAGAATTCTTGAATAGTGAAAACATTAAACAGCTGTTAAATGCAACAGTTATCTATTTATTTATTTTTTGGCATAGCCCTCAAATCATTCCCCGAGAAGATAGATCTTTAGTAGGACCTATGTCCAAAAATATTTTGTGTTTACAAGTCTCCACACATTTGTCAAAATTATGCACACAGTATGAGTTAAAATAAAAATCACTTTTTAAATAGTGTTTACATCTGATGGAAAAATTCAATTTTCAGCAGAACAACTGTCAGAAAGAGCTAGAAAGGCTTACACAATCACTTTTTGAATTACTTACGCAAGACTTTGTAAAGCCTTCAAATAGGTGTCGCTCGATCAATTCACCATGCCGCGTTACTTCTTGTAGAACCTGAATTAATAACAAGATCCGAATTTACTCTGAAAATTTTCGTTGCAACTTGAATATCAATAAATACATGCATTACAAACACAAAATATGGCAAACGATTTAAAAAAAACATTCATTTTTACCTTTGTATCAAGGATTAGAGCGCAATCAGCCAAAAGGAAAGTCTGGAACAAGCCACATGAGGTTCTTTCGCTGACTTGGTTTTTTTTCCTGTAGCAGGAAGTGCAAGTAGAACCTGGCTTATTCGGCTTGTCGGTTTCGTATTCGTCACAGAATCGGGAAATACCTTATAACTTTAATTTTCGTCATTTAATTTTTTTTTTATCTTGAAAATCTATTTCCGCGTTAAAGTCGAACTTTAATGACAACGGTTATAAAATGTAAGTTACGGAACCAAAGGTAGTTTTACTATGGAATGCCGTACGTCACATATTACGTCATCATGCGGCTGAGAAAGCAGACAAGAAAGAGCAGAACGACTGCATATTTTCTGTAAGTTTATATTTTCATTCAGGGTTGCAAATAACCACTCGCCCACTCGCAAATGCGAGTAAATTTTCCTGTGGGCGACCAGCTCTTGAGAATATTATCGCCCACATGGCGAGTAAGAATTTTATCGGACCTTTTCAAGAATCAGATCGTAGTTTGGTTCAACTATCCAATGTACTTTCGTTTTCATATCCCAGGCGGAATTTTCTGTGTTTGATCATTCAGCTGATTGTTCAAATATTAATTGTAGCTTTATTTGAGATACAAAATATGTCAATCTAGTCAACATTTACCTTAAATTTAAAGAGTAATCATTATTTCAACAAGAATCCCCCATTCTTTTTCTGCCGCTATTAAGGCAGCCATGTTGGGTGTCCACTGTAAATATAACACCTGGTTAATTCAGTCCAGGTATGTTTGGCTCCTTTATTTATAAAAGAAAACGACATACCGACCCTTGGTTATTTGGGAATGTTACAAGAATCAAATATTTTTTAAGCCTAATTCAAAATACATGCTCTGAAACAACTTAAATCAAAAGAAACAAAATTGAATTGAATGATAACATGGAATTTCATACATTTAGTTGTGTAAAAGTCTGCAGGAAAAAATTGAAAAGAAATAATGAAATACTATGGCCATAAAGTATTTTTCTCATATGTTTTCATATGAAAAGATTTTTTACAAAGTGAAAAAAATAATTGTGGGCCCCATAAAATCAATGTGGGCTAGTAAAATTTGTGAAATTGGGGGCCCACATGGCCCCTAAGGTTTAAATGTTATTTGCAACCCTGTCATCTTCTACTTTTTATACCAGATAGATGTAATAACTTTCTTGGAAATATTTGTTGACAACTTAAATAATAGATCCAGGTAGATAACGTTACTCATGCTGGTGTGTTGAAAGATGGACCTGGCACAGGCTCTCTGCATTCTTATATTATCAAGATAAAGGCTTAGTGAACTGAATAGGCCTAATGTTTTTTTTTTTAAATACTGTTGCACCTGAGTGTCTGAAATATAAATGCAGCAAGCCATATTACACAACACTGTGCAGAATTATACATGCATGTACAAAATTTCAAAATAGATGGTTTTTTCCATATTTAAAAGCAAGAGTTATTCTCCATGGCCGCCATGTTGTAGGGCAGCATTCCCAGTTCCCTTCATTATTCAAGGGTGAACCAAGTTCAATTTGTTATACTGGTTACTGCATGAGGTAAAGTTAACACGATTTTCCCTTTGAAAATACGTTTGTTAAAGCCTCTGTTAATTCATAATCTTGAGATTGTAAATATTTTCCTCCATATATTTCTGGCATGTATGTTTAAAATGTGTTGCTCAAAGAGGAAAATTCACTGCTTTGTCCTACAAGATGGCAGCTAAGGGGAGTAACTCCTAGGCAAAAATATGTCAAAGAAGTAGGTAAAAGGATATGCCTGGTAAAGTTCTCATGAAAAGAGCTGCCTTTTTTTATAAATATCAGCTGTTATAGCCATTAGGTTTTAACTTGTGTACATGTACATTCAAAAATATATGCTGATATAAAGAAGCTAAGTTATCATGGTAGTACATTATATACATGTAATAGGCCTTTCAAGAAGGCAAGACAGGAGTCTCAGGGGCGGATCCAGGAATTGAAGTTAAGGGGGGTTGCAATAGTTTAGGCAGGGGGTCTGGTTGCCACCTTGAGGCCCCCAGTGGGTCCAGGGCAAAGCCTTGGTGGGGGTCCTGGGGGCGAAGCCCCTGGAAGTTCATGGATTCATCATTCTAGAGCTAGATTTTGTAGGGTAAAATTGAGGTCTACTGAGTACCAAGTATACATTTTAAACTTCCCAGATAGCAAGACATAGTTGGGCCAACGTTGGCCCAATTTTTTTTCCAACGTTGGCCCACTGTTGGTAACCTTACGTTGGCCCACGGTAATTTTGCTCATCGGCCCAACGTTGGTCCAACATGTTGGCATATTGTTGGGCCAACGTAGGTATAATTGTATGACAACTAACAGCCAACCTTAATAACTGGTTGGTTAGGTTGGCCCAACGTTGGCCCTTTGTTGAAATGTCAGATGGCATATTGTTGGGCCAACGTAGTTATTAGTGTATGCCAACTAACAGCCAACCTTAACAACTGTTTGGTTAGGTTGGCCCAACGTTGGCCCTATGTTGAAATGTCAGATGGCATATTGTCGGGCCAATGTAGTTTTTAGTGTATGCCAACTAACAGCCAACCTTAACAACTGGTTGGTTAGGTTGGCCCAATGTTGACCTTTTTTTTTACAATGTCAGATGGCAAATTGTTGGGCCAACGTAGTTATTACAAAGAAACATTTGCAATTGGTGAAGTGATTCTTTACATAAACCTATTTTATGACTGTTTAAAATAATACACAATTCAATCTGCATTCATAATGCATACATGGACATGTTCAATGAAAACATTACTAATGATTCACTGTGATAATATTTTATATACATCAATTCAATCATAATTTACAAAATAAATTTTAAAATAGACAATAGAGGTAAATTATGAAAAATTATCAATTTAAAGTTCTTAATCAGGGCTCACTTCCTTTATTATGTCCTTTTGTTGTATTCCCGCTCTTTTTCCGTCCCTTCGTCGCCTCCCGTTTTCTTCATCTTGATCTTTGTCATACGGACTCATACTTTATACACTTCTTTATGCATGGTCTTCGATTTCATTGTTATTTACAAGTACCGCCACAACATTTGTTTTCCTTGCAGTCTCTGGCTGAATTTCTATGTTGCAATCGTGTCTGTAATAGACAGTTAAGAATTAGATAGATAGAAACAACTTAAAAGATGTTATTTAACCTTTTAAAGTTAACTTACAGTGCTTGTGTGCAAAAACATGACAAGAATGAATATTCCAAATAAATTCTAACAGTTAACCTGAATAAATAAGAATAAATATACTTACATCGCTTCTAAATGCAGCTGTATAGCAAGTGTATAATCCACAAATTTAAATTTCACTTCTTCTTGCTTGTCCTGCATTATCAACACCTGTGAGCAATTGAATCTGACAGCTCACTCCACAGTTTGGTCACGTGATAGCGAACGCCTAACTTTTGTTTCAATTTAATTATAAAGCTGTGTCATTTTGATTTATGTATATGTAGGCTTCATTCACATCCTGTTCCGTATTCAGTCATGAATACAACGCTCATGAAAAATTCATAATTTCAAGGGTTTTATTTCAAATAAATAATCATGCATGTGCACAATTCAAAAAATATAATAAAACACTCTTTGGTGCTGTGATCACTTAAGTTAATATTTAAAATGTTGAATATATCAGATAAAAAAAAAATCAGTCATCCAATTAAAAGCATGGACATAGAATGTCAGCTCAGCAGCTAAAATTGACACCATCTTTAGTTGGCAGTATAATAATTGGGCCAGCGTTGGCCCAGTATAAATATCCCATCTTTGAAACACCTAAACAAAAGAACACTCGTGCTAACATCGGGCCAACATACTACAATGTACTACCAAATTGACAAGACATTTTTTTAGGGTGTATAACAAACATTGGGCCAACGTTGGGCCAACATACTACTACCAATTTGAAAGGACACTTTATTAAGGATGCATTACAAACATTTGGCCAACGTTAGGCCAACTTACTACTACCAACTTGATAAGACGCATTCTTTATGGGTGTATAACAAACATCGGGCCAAAGTTGGGCCAACATACTACTACCAACTTTAAAAGACACTTTCTTTAAGGGTGTATTACAAACATCGGGCCAAAGTTGGGCCAACATACTACTACCAACTTTAAAAGACACTTTCTTTAAGGGTGTGTTACAAACATCGGGCCAACGTTGGGCCAACATACTACTACCAACTTTAAAAGACACTTTCTTTAAGGGTGTATTACAAACATCGGGCCAACGTTGGGCCAACATACTACTACCAACTTTAAAAGACACTTTCTTTAAGAGTGTATTACAAACAGTGGGCCAACGTTGGGCCAACATCAACATCCCTCCTTCCTTGGGAAGTAAAGTGAATGGAAGTTGCTAACGTTGGACCAACGTTGGGCCAACATAGGAATTCTGTCATGGTCGAGGAGGTTGGCATGGTGACATTGGTCCAACGTTGGCCCAACGTTGTTCCCCCAACGCCAACCATACAACCTTTTGCCAATGTTGGCCCAACATAGTCTTGCTATCTGGGTTTTTCTGGACAAAACTATGTTTTATGCTAACTTTGACAATTTTAGGGGGCACGCACCGGGTATATATGCCCCAACTTAAATCTGCCACTGAGTCAAAGCCTTAAGTTACTTTCCAATAATGAGTTGTCACGTATAATATACTCACTACTGTAGGTCTATATTCTTTATTGTGGTTACTAAAATTAATAATGGCCAAGCTAAAAGCAGTTGCCAACCTATAATTTTTAGACAGGGTACGTAGGAAGGTAGTAATATTAAAGGCATTTTAAAAAATAAACTGTTCTCAGATTTTTGAATTCAGATAACAAATAATAGAGCTTTTCATAGACTGTCCCCCACTAAATATGAATAAGCTCCACTCTTCATCTCTTGTCAAAATCACAGCTGTTTGGTAAACAACAATTGAACAAAGTCAAAAATAAAATATAGTTTAAATGTCCTAAAATATTGAGAAAAAAATTATTACAAATGGCTTGAAAAAATTAATTGTGTCAGGTGCGTTTTCTATGGGACAGTAGGCAACTGCCAACAAACAAATATTTATTTAAGGCCTAATTGTTTTAAAATATTTAGTAAATATTGTACATGTGTATTCTATACTTACAGGTATTTGCTAGTAATAAGCAGATGGTACTCCATTATACTGCACTGATAGCTTCTCAAAGATTAAAAAATTAATATGATACATGCAAACAGGTAAGAAAATTCTAGAATAGAGGGAAATATTTGTTGCAGATGTACCGGGTCAACAGGTGCGTGAAAGTCTGAGTCAAAATATTGGGTCTCAATCAGCTCAGTGGGTTAGTGTGCTGGCAATGTACGCCAGAGGCCCTGGGTTTGAGTCTTGGTTGAGACTTCACTTTTCACCACCTGTTGCAGTTTTATATATTGATATATGAAAATTATACATGTATTACATAATCACATTGTACTATAGCAGTTGTGTTAATTATTGAATGCATAGCAAAACCATTAGCATTCAGACTAAATTAAGTTAAATTATAGTTAACTTTGTTAATTCATAGAATACTTGTGACTTGTGTTATAAAATATGTTACAGAGATAATGAACAAAATGTTATTGAACTGACATTTTTGAGTTTTTCTGTAGGCACAGTTAAAATGTCAATCATCACAAGATCAAACTTCAGTACCAGAGTAACCCTAAATCAATTATCATCCTGATTTGTCAAAAGACTACATGTAAGTAATTTGTATGAGTATTTTAATTAATTTGGACTCTTTAATCTTAACAATTATATCAAAGCTGCACATATTTAATTTTTGCCATCTAAACCAGAGTTCAATATTTCAGAGAACGGTCTAGAGGTGGAAACTGATAGAACATTTGAAGAGGATCCTGTTAAAGCAGTCATAAATATGTTTCACAAAACAATGAACACCTTGTTACAGCATATCTTGAACAGCCTAGAACAGGTATTTGTTACTTTCACTCAAAATTGTTTGAAAACTCTAACAATACACAACTTGTAAGCTAAACTCCTAAGTTCAATATTACAGAGAACAGCCTGGAGGTGGAAACTGATGGATCACTTGAAGAGGAAAGTGTTAAAGCACAGAGACATGTATCAAGGAACAACAAGACATGATTATTGCAGCATATTTTGAACAACCTGGCAGGTATTTGTCACTATACTCAGGTCTAAAGAGTACAAATGTATTCACATATTTTTAGGTCACCTGAGTAAACTCAAGTTCAGGGTTTTGGTGCTAGGGCGGGGCTGTAATGAAAGATTATAAAGTAAAAAATGCATGAATTCCTCGAAAACCTTTTCCTTTGCTCCTGGTTATTATGTCAGTGTTCTAATTAAGTACATATTAATGATGATGAAAGGTGCCTTTTCCAAAATGGTTAGTTTCAGATCCCCTGGGTCAGGGTACTTGGGATTGGGGTGGAATCACGTAGTCTATAAATAAATTAATGCTTTGAAATTTTCTTTTTGGTAATAATCAACCGTTTATGTTGAAATAAATTTTATGATAAAATTTCCAGAATTTTGAAATATGTGCCCCCAGGGTCAGTGGTTCCTGTTGGGTAGTCTGTGCACAACTGGTTAAAAAGTGGAAATACATTTTCTCTTTGTTACTATGATCTAACTCTGGGTATTAAGTAACTAAAGTAAGCAAGCTAAGTGTATTAGTTATGATAAGCAATATAGTGCCTCTTTCAAAATTTTGAATTTAATGGCCTTTGATTTAAAATATGAACCAATTCAATTGTTGGACAGTTGTTACATGATACTCAGGTGATCTATAAGGCCCATGGGCCTCTTGTTTTAAATCACAATGCTATAATGGAAACATTTAGATAGACATAAATTGTTTGTGACTGAAAGGTCTAAAAGACTATATCCCAACTCTAACATAGGGTAATTTGAACTGTAGATATCATGATATGCTTTTAAAATATAAAATAATAACTTTCATGAAGATATATTCTAAATAAAAAGGCTGCTTTGCTATCACCAGAGGCAGTGAAATAACTCTGCATGCTGTTCATGTAAGCAGTATCAAAGTCACAGGGATTGAATTTTAAATTCTTGGCCATAACATAATAACTAATAATTGTAAAAGTAAGATCTAGATCTCAATATACTGTCCTAATGGTTGATTATAATTATCATTAGATACATTGTTTTAAATTTCCAAAACAGAGGTCATAAGACAAGGTCAAGTTTGCAGAATTTATAGAAATTTCACTAAAAAGTACAACTTTTTATATGATAGTATGAAGAGAACATTATATCTTACTTGGCATATAGCTGATCATGGCCAAGAATCCTACTTAAGGGCATTTAGGGCATATATTTGAATCAGAAAATTTATTGTGCATTTTCCATTTTAATATAACCTTATAGAATGTTTACCATTTGTATTTTCAGTGTTTACTAACAACACCACCTCAACAGAACTTCAAGATAAAGAAATTTTATGTGATGAGAACCTCAATAAAGAAGATAGAAAAAGATCAATGGTTTTAGTTTTCAATGTAGAAGCTGATGTCACAAATGTCTTTTCTTAGTCAGGTAGTCCAGAAACAAGTGTTGATTCTTTGAAATTGAAAGTGACTTTTTGTATAATCATTCATTTCTTGTATCTGGATTAATTGACTAAGTAAGAAAAAAAAAGAAGAAATTATTAAATCCATGGAATTATCCAAGAAAAAAAATCATTTGAAGGAGCTGCTAAGAAGCAAAAATTGTGTTTCCAAGGATTCGAAGGATAGAATAAATGGATTGAATTTTGGGGCACTCAAAAATAATAGTTTGATATCAATTTCTAGGTTACAAAAAATATGCTTGTCATCGCATGATATTCATATGAAACCTGGGTTCTTTTTTCGCATGAATTTCATGCGATTTTCTTTTCGCATGATATTCGTGCGAATTTCATGTAAAAATCACATGATATTTTTATGCGAATATCATGCGACTTGTTTTTCGTCTCCTTTTCATGCGAAGAATTCGTATGATATTCGTGCGAATTTCATATGAAAATCATGCGAGCCACTTTTGCCTGTGTAGCCTGATGATGTCATAATGACTTCAGTAGCATTGTGACGTCATCAGGATTTCGGCTCATTCTTGCAGTATTATCTAACTCCAAAGAAAATTCAAACCTTAGAAATTATAATTTACATCAGTATAATAAAACATTTATCCCATGGTTGTGAGTGGGATAGCTCTTTCATCAAACCCTTGACAGGAACTATTCCCCTCGGGCAAGCCCTCGGGGAATAGTTCCTGTCGCGGGTTTGATAAAAGAGCTATCCCACTCACAACCATGGGATAACTGTATAATATACATTAGAAAAAAAATGATTGTACATGTATATAATTTATAACAGAAATACCGTTAAAAAACATTCATTAATAACAAATGTAATTTATATAGAATTTAAATTTATACATGTATTGTAATATATGGTAGGAATGAATGCATGGTTTTTGAATATCTTTACACACTTCGTTTAAAAAATGTATAAAAGTATGAACTTTTAAAGATTCTTACTTATTGAACCTTTACCAATTATTGTAAATATGTTTATGCCAATGAAATATTGTAATTGTATGAAGGATATGGAAATAACGAACAGTATTCAATCTCAACGTCCATTAAACAATATACAAAATAAGAGCAGAGCAAACACGGACCTCCGAAACATCAGAGGTGGGATCAGGGGATCAGAGGGATGTATTGTATGCATTGCTTATGCAAGCATCGGGAACATTATCTCTTGTTAAAGGTGCATAGGCACAGATTTGAAGTTACTATTTCCTGTACAATATCACGACCTATATGTTGTAATAGCATATCACGCGAAAATGAATTTAAAAATTATTTCATCTAAAAATATTAAAATCTTTCAAATTTTGGGATGTCTTTGATGAACACATCATTGCCTATGTACAAGTTAAAGTTTAATTTAATTTATTTTTTCTACTTAGGAGAAGTGACAATCTTGTTGTTTACAAATGAACAATAATAAAAATAAATAAGATATCAAATCTATTATAGATTCTGGTAAATTGTCATATTTAAATTTGATAAAGTACGTGTACATAATTTAACGTATTCAAAATTTAGCGTAATAACTGGGTATGGAGTTGTTAGCGTGATCATGAATTAGCGCTTCACATGTCTGTTCAGTGTTTTGTATATGTAAAAGATTTCTTAGCGGTATTTATGAGTTAATGCATTGTTGTCTGTGCCAAAGTCACTAAACTATGAAGTCCGTTTTTGAAGTATACATACAGTATATCAACATAATAACATATTTTATGTCAATAATTTGAATACATTCGAAATTCTCTTCTTAAATTTGTGTTGCATGAAAAAAGGAATTAATTAGAAAACTTGTATAAAAGATTTGTTTAAGTGAAATTCTTTGTTTTTCTTTTGATTTTTCTCTCTTTGATTTTCTAAAAAAAGTTGTATTTTTATCACAACCTTCAGAGAAAGCATTACAATGACACGAAGGAAAATTCAATAAGATATTTATTTTACCCCGTCATTTCATTCAGGACAAGTGATGCTACAACATAAAAGGAGAGATAACTATTGTCTGATTTTAGCAGAAGAAGGATGGGATTGTTAGAATCCTTGGTACATTAGTATACAATGATTTGAATAACTATACACGCATCACATTCCGAGTCCACTAGTTGTTATCATAAGACAATAGTACCCACATTTAGGTGATTGCCTTTCAATGGACTGTTTCAGCGCGAAGAATAATAACAAGGCTAAATGTAATAAACTAAAGTTATTATACTGTTACGCCTTTTTAGATTCTGAGTCGAAATCCTAAAATCTAATAGGACATTAAAATTTTTATGCCTGTATATCAGTCATTCTACGATAAATGGATCAATTGATGGTATAAAACATGAAAAAAATTGTTTTAAAAAGCAGAATGATTCTATACAGGGCATATATTTGAACTTAAAAAAAATTAATTAGCCACAAATCTGGCATCGTAATTAAACTTTTTACATTTTTTTTTTAATTTATTGATTTCAAGGTAATCTTACCGAAGCTTTCTTTGATTGTTTTTAGCGTCCCTCTCGTGAATATTTTACTCACATGGAGACGCCACCATTTTCCGATAGATAGCAGTGTTGCAACCACTATTGAAATAACGACCACTATTAAAATAATTATATCAATAGTGGTTGAGAGTGCATTTCAATAGCAATCATAGTAAGTAACCACTATTGTAATACGACCACTATTGAAATAATTATATCAATAGTGGTTGAGAGTGCATTTCAATAATAAATATAGCTAGTAACCACTATCGAAATACGACCACTATTGAAATAATTATATCAATGGTGGTTGAGAGTGCATTTCAATAGCAATCATAGTTAGTAACCATTATTGAAATACAACCACTATTGAAATAATTTTATCAATAGTGGTTGAGACTGCATTTAAATATAATAACCATAGGTTTCAACCACTATTGAAATACCAGCGCTACTTCAAATAATTATTCAAAAGTGGGTCATAGTGCATTTCAATATGGTAAGCATAGGTTTCAACCACTATTAAAATACTACCAGTATTGAAAAAAAAAGTTTCACCGCGTACGCAACTTTTGAAGTGATTATTTCAATATATTGCATTCATTTTTCAATGTACTATTGAAATCAATAATTTAATCCATATTAAAATCTTTATTTCAAAAGTGAACATTATTTCAATAGTGGTTGCAACCTATGTTTGTTATTGAAATGAATATCACCCACTATTTAAATAATTATTTCAATAGTGGTCGTATTGCAATAGTGGTTATTACCCATGTTTGTTATTGAAATGCACTCTCAACCACAATAGTGGTCGTATTTCAATTGTGGTTATTTCCTATGTTTGTTGTTGAAATGCTCTCTCAACCACTATGATATAATTATTTCAATAGTGGACTTTATTTTAATAGTGGTTGATACATAGCAGCATTTTGTCCTATACTCGACACCCAGGGCCATTGAGCAGTGAGGGAAATATTTTGTGCCAACATGTGCCTACTGCGACAGGGGACCTCGGCTCATTGGATCGCATCTAAAGGACCGGTCTCCGTAATCGAACCCGCGATCGACGTAAGGAGAGGCTCTTACTTCTGCCACATTACGGAATTTCAGTTTTAAATAAAGATGAACTTGACGACCATTTTTCTGTTTCTAGTGTATAATATTGAACGCTAGAGTACGATTCATGAATTCACGCATGAATCGGATATTAAGTTAAAATTTCGGTAAAATTTACCTTAAAGTTCAAGAACATTGAAATTTCATAAAGCCGGTTCCCCAAGACCAAGACTTTTATGAAAAGGAATTTCAATACGAAATGAAAGCACAAACTCTCTTTTTTATTTTATGCTTCAAATGAAAAATCAAGGGTTAATTAATTAATTTGTATACCTACGGGGCCAAATTTTAATATACACTACGTAAGGATGATTTCACACGAATTTCATATTTCCTGTCTCAATTGTTCTTTAGTAGAAGAATTTTTATATTTTTCTATATATTCCTATGTAAAACTTTGATCGGCCATTGTGGCCCAACCCTACATCTGAGGGTCATGATTTTAACAAACTAGAATCTAAACTACCTGAGGATGATTCAACTTTAGTTTCATTTTTCCGGCCAAGTGGTTCTTGAGAAAAGATTTTTTAAAACTGCCATTAATTTTTTTACTAATTCATAATTATCTCCCATTTGAAAAGGATATGGTACTTCAATTGAACAAAACTTGAGCCCACTTTACATACAAATACTTTGTGGCAAGTTTGGTTGAAATTGTCTCAGTGGTTCTTGGGAAGAAGATGAAAATGTGAAAAGTTAACGACGACAGACATCGGACAATAAGCCTTCGGCCCAGGTGAGCTAAAAACGAAAAAAAGGAGTGTTCTATTTTGAACTAAACTGTTAAAAATTATTCTTTTATTCAAGATTATTTTGATGTCTCATACTAAATGAAAATAAGATTTGATTGTGGATATAGAAAATCCTTTTTGTTTTTCAAAAAAAAAAAAGAAAGTTCCTTGAATGCTTTGATTAATTTTTGTTGAAATACGAGGACAGATGATGCAAACTTTTATAAAAAAAAATCTTCAATATAATAACTAAAATTAGGGCTCTTTTTTAGTCAAATGAAGGGGGAGTTTCGATAAGGCTGTTTTGCGGCCCCTCGAGAAATGTTATGAAATTGTGATATGTTGTAGATAAATGTCTTATCTTCCAAAAAATATGAAAATAATTTATACTGCACATTTTCTGGTGACGTGATAAATTAAAGTTTAAGTATACCCCATTCCCTTCACTTTAGGAGTATGCATATTTAAAACAGGATACTGAAGTTTTTTCAACGTCAAATCATAAATGAAATGTGATAAATGTGAATATAGACATCAAATAACCAATTTCTATATTAATTTTACAGAAAATTAGTGAAATTTACTTTATGTGAATGTTTTTTAAATTGCAAGATTTTTCGCGAGTTTTAATTGTAACTTTTCTTTAAAAATTTATTAACTTATAAAACATATATATTCTGTATAGACAGAAACGTTTACAAGAGGACTTCACTGACAGTTTATATTTGAACATAATCATCAATTTATAACAGTTTTCCCGTACGTTGGGAAGCAAAAAAAAAAATTGACATGAAATAGATCAACTTTTAGTGTAATTTACTGGTGTTTAGAACTGTTTGCGATACATTTTCATCAACTAAAGTTATAGCGCAAAATTTATTGTGAAATTATACAGTAATATTATTGAATTTAATTTTAAACCATGCTTTGAAAAACAAATGGATTTCCGTACGATTAAAGAAATGCAAGTACATATTTATATTATTTTAAAAGTATATTCAAAAGAATTGAAATTGCAATGCTCATTGTATTTTAATGTATCAATAATATTTTTAAAAAAAAGTCAATATATTTTATCAAGATTAGTCCCCTACCGGTAAAACCAGAGGGACTACAGGTATACTTTCCGTATCGTCTGTCTAGCTGTCCGTCCTTCTGTCTGTCAGTCTGTCCCATTTGGGTTTCCGCACTTTTCTCTATAATCGCTTGCTTGCAAATTTTTATTTGATAAACTTATTTTTAGCATTAATATGATTTTTTTTACCTTTGGGGGAGGGGGGGTGCCAATTTCTTTTCCCGAAATGCTTGTAAATATTGTGCTAAGTTTTGGTAAATGAGTTAACCTCGATCAGTAAGAGATCATATTTGTATTTTGTTTCGCTTCAATGGTTTTTTTTTTTTGCGGATTTATTAAATTAGAATTTACATGTTTTTTTAATTCCAAAAACCAGGTTACACTTGCAGGTAGAAAACTATAATTGGTAATGCAATACTAACTCGAATAATTAGCCAGATGATAAAAAAACTTAAATAGATTGAGTGTCTCCATTTCATTCTGAAAGAAGTATTTTTTAAAACAACTTATAGATGCACATTATGTTCTCAGCAACTGAAACTAGGTTCTTGCTTCACCAATTTTTGTTACATTTAGTAAGTGCTTGTCCAGATCGCAGTTCAAAATATTTTTATAAATGCCAAAGATGTGTTAAATCCCAAATTCTGCAGAAACATATAAATCAATATTTAATCTTTAAAAAATTTACGTTCCATACTTAAATATCAACCACACGGAAAAACATAACAAACCTTATATTCTCCCTCACTTCGTTCGTCCGAATATAAATTAATTATACTCTTTATTCTGTATTGAAAGAATAATCAACTCATATGTATGGAATGCTGCTCGTCAGAACGTTTATTACAAATTTAACACATTTATATTCATCTCAACACCCATTATTTTTAATTATTAAATAATACTTAAATATAAATACATATATATGTGTGTGTGCCTAATCTACTGGTTTCCATTCCTTACAACGTTCTGTACGAGCGGTAGAATAACTTTTAAAGCACGCACCTGCTATTTATATGACCATGTCACGTGACATAAAAACCACACAGATCCACCACTCTGTTCACACAGGAAATACCCATAACGACAATAATAATAATTCTCTAGCAGATTGGAGCAAGGGTTTCTATCCGAAAAAAAGGCTCATATGATATTTTTTCTGATATATGTTTGATTTAGAACGTTAAGGAATGGACTCGTTTTCACTTCTTTCGTTCAATCAGTCAGAAAATATAAGTAACATCTGGCATCTGGACCATTTCTGGTAATGTGCAACCCTAAATGTATCATCGGTGCATGTTTAGTCAACCTTTTACAATGAGCATACATCAATGAAATGTAAGTCAGACCCAGCATCCGAACCAAGTCTGGTACTGTGCATCCGAAGATGCATCATGAAGCATGTCTGGTCATCAAGTACAAGTGGCATTGCTAAAAAAAAAAACCTTAACTTACTTTAAAAACATTGACCTCGACACATATTAGCTTAAAACACAGCATCTAAAACCCGACAGATGACAAGGAATTACTGGTCAAGGGACTAGATGATATAAAAAAAATATCTGCTTGAAAAATATTTAACTGGGAACGCCAATGCCGACGGTATTAAGAAAACTCCCCCTGTTCCGTGTAGTTGAACTAAAAATATGACCTTAACGTTAGATGCTGGCGACGAAATAAGTATGGAAATATTAAGACAGTATCCGAAAATGTATTCTATTGTTAACATTTTCAAGAATTATCTTTGATTTTTTAAAAAAAATGTGCTACTTTTGGCTTAGTATTTTAATCTGGTGTATGATCAAGTAACCAGAAGGTTCTAATTTTAGGTATGCAAATTTTAGACAATTTTCAATTTTTGGATATGTAGTGCACACGCAACACTCATCATATTGTAAACTATTAGTGTGCAGGGTATATCAAATAACTGGGCAAAACTAGGTGAGTGTCCCTCATGCACTTCATATTCTAAAAATCGATTTATAAATGCCACCCTCTTATATTTTCCAATAGGCCTAATGTTAACGCATTTGCGGGTACATCTAAGTTTGTGTCGGCTACGGTGTGAAATTATCTCATATTAACTTTTGAAATATTAATAACAAAAATTAAGATATTCATCTTAAATACTGAACTAATTTTGAAAAAATAAATTGAAATTTATTTTTATGAAAATAAGTGGGCCGAGAAACGGCCTTATCGAAACTCCTCCTTTATTGATATATTTTATTCAATATTTTTACAACATTGTGACTTCTAGGAGAACAAACCTCTGATAAAAGATATAACTCGGAATAAAAATTAGAAAAACAGTCATAGTTTACTTTATCAGAATTGCGATAGTTTTGGTCGCCCGAGTAGCACAGTGGTTAGATCGTCTGCTCTAGAGTTGCAAAGTAAGAGTCAATCCTTTAGTCGTGGGTTCGAATCCCACTGTGGGACGTGGAGACCGGTCCTTCGGATGAGACCGTATAAACCGAGGTCCCGTGTCGCAGTAGGTGCTGGCACGAAGAAGATCCCTCACTGCATGCCCAAAGCCCCTAAGTGCCGAGCATAGGACAAAATTTGTAGCCCTCCACTGGCAAGTGTTGGCGTCTTCATATGAGTGAGTGAAAAGTTAACGAGAGGGACGTTAAACAACATACAATCAATGAATCAATCGATAGTTTTTAGTAGTATATTCGATCGAACCAAACATGATTGAACATCCCCTTCAATTTTAATTTACGTTTACTTGTTTTGTTATTCTTACAAAATAATTAAGTTGAAAAAATGATATAATTTTTCAGGTACCTTAAGTAGAATGTTAATTTGTATTAAAATTAGTGTCAGCTCTAGAGTTGCGGAATAATGAGTTGATTCTAAAGCGCAGATTCGAATCCCACTGTGAGACGTGGAGACCGGTCCTTCGGATTAGACTGTATAAACTGAGGTCTCGTGCCACAGTAGGTGCAGGCACGGAAAAGATCCCTTTTTTGCTCAATTACCTTGAGTCCCGAGCATATATACCAAAATTTATGACTTACCACTGGCATACCTCTGTTGCAAGCCAAATTTACAAAAAAAATGAGCTAAACATAGTTTCACAGTCGATAAACTTGGTTTATTGGTTGTAAACTATTTTTTACGGACTGTAAACAACGTTAATCTATACCTTATATCTGTAAACTAAAGTTAACGCGATAATCTATGTTTAAGAACAGTAAACTATACTTAACTCTGAAAACAATCATTTGCGATAGCAAAACATAGATTTTCTGATAAATACAGTTTCACGATTTGTAAACTATGGTTTACATCTCTTAATCATTATAGTTAACGATCTAAAAAATATAGTTTGAAAATTATGGCACGCCAAATTTACAAAAATGAGCAAATCATAGTTTCACAATCGATAAACTAGGTTCATCGCTTGTAAACTATAATTTACGGACTGTAACCTATAGTTAACAACGTTAATCTATATTTTACATCTGTAAACTATAGTGAACGCGATAATCTATGTTTCACAACCGTAAACTATACTTAACAAAGAAAACTATCATTTGCGATTGCAAAACATAGATTATCTGATAAATACAGTTTCACGATTTGTAAACTATAGTTTACAAACCGTTAACTATAGTTAACGATCTGATTAATATAGTTTCACGATTTGTGAAACTATGATTAACAACTCTTAACTATAGTTTACAAACGTGAATCTATATTTATCAACAAAATCTATTGTTAACGCTTATTACAGACAGATAAACTTAGATTATCATTCGTCAACTATAGTTAACAACCGTTAAATATAGTTTTACAGATGAAAACTATACTTAACGAATCGTTAACTATAGTTTACGATTTGTAAACTATAGTTTAAAGTCGATAAACCTAGTTTATTAATTGTGAAACTAGGTTTATCTCATTTTTGTGAATTTGGCGTGCCATAAAATCACGATTTATGAAACTACGATTAACATTTCTTAACTATAGTTTATGATTGTAAATTATAGTTTACAGACGTGAATCTATGTTTATCAACAAAATCTAATTGTTAACGTTTTATTGCAGACCGAATAACCTTGATTAGCATTCGTAAACTATAGTTTACACCGTTTAATATATTTTACAGATTAAACAAAAGTTAACGAATTGTTTACTATAGTTCACGGTCGATAAACTTAGTTTTTTAACAGTGAAACTATGTTTAGCTCATTTTTGTAAATTTGGCGTGTCATATTTCATACCTCATTCTATTTTCCATTTGAAGCCGACGCTATAGCTTATAGAAAATCAATGTAAGCACGTTGAAAAAAATCGTGCACCTTAGAGCAGAGGGACATAAGTCCTTAAATGGAAAAAAACTACTAGATTAATAAGGAAGGCAGTAGAAAGGTATAATTTTGAACATCATTAAAGTTGTATAAAACAATTTCTCTTTAATATGAATTACATCATTTACAACCAAAACATACCAATCGAGGCATCCACCTTTTGCTTGTATCATATGTCCGTAACACAAAATTAGGAAACTTAACACATCCTCTACAAACTTTGAACTTGTTGATCTCGGTGATTTATCAGCAAGGGTACTTCTAGCTAGCATTCAGAATACAATGCAGTCTTGCGAATTATTCCCACTATGTAAATAAAGCACTGTAAACACATTTAGGGTGAGAAAAAAGGACAAACCTTGCTTGTGCTGATAATGCAGAATGGGGCGTTTGATTTATCGATAGTTTAAAAAAAATCAATTTAAATTTGAAATAAGTATTAGTCCAGTTTTTGGTACTATCGTTTCTTCTTGAAACGCAATTCAATAACTGAAACAGAAAAGATACACCAGATTGTTAAAAATTGTAATAATGTTAAAGAATTTAAAAAGAATTTAGATAATGAAAATTAAACAATTCACAATAAATAATTCTTGAAAATAGCTTGAATGCCCTTTCCCTTTAAGTAGTAAATGGTAATAAAAAAGGGGGTTCATTGGAAATGCGTTCATATCGATGTCTTCTTCAAATCATAGGTACAAAAATCCATGAGAGAATATTTTATTACAGTGTATACATTATTTTATGTCATTAGTTTTTTATTACAACTTTAAATTGAGTTCAGTCATGTCAAGATCCATGTTTCTACTTTATATTTGAGTTTCGTCAGAATCATGATTTTCCTTAAATTGACGCACTTTGTAAAGATTGCGCATGAAAATACAGAGAGATTATTTTGTTTTATTGTTACACACACATTTCATCGGACAGAACATAACGTTCTATTATATAACTGTGCTTCCAACTTCACGATGAACTTGCGCTACAAATCTTTTAATTCATATGATGTTACTTCAAATTTTTTTTACAAGTTGACATTTCAAAATTAAGAATTTAACTTCTTTTAGTCTAAAAGAAAATATCCTTTAATACTTTTTCGACTTAATGGTTTACGTCCCTTTTCCTTTCTGTGAAGCTCAATCATTGTTGCATCAATGATACTTAAGCGAATGTTAAGGACATTTTCTGAACTTGCTTCGAGTATTCCGACACTCTCCAAGCGAACTATGCATTCGTGCCTCTTTCCCAGAGCATCAACACCGCCGTCGTATATTTGGTATGTTTTGTGATTTTGTACTGTTCTTTTCCATTGTTCATACAGCTCGTCTTCTGGAATAGACTTTGCTTGAATTTGCCCGTGAATGCCCCGGGAAGGTATTTTTGCCGTAGCTTTTGTAAAATTACTGCAAGAGAGCTTTTCTGTATCTGGAGTGCCTTTAATGTTACATACTCCATCAAATTGGTTTCGAAGTGTTAAACGTGAATACTTTCTTTCTTTCAGAAATCCTACACAACACCCTAAACACCCCAGTTGAAAATCAAAATTGTTTGAGATGTATTCGGACTTAAAGATTCGTTTTTTATAATCGTATCCCGAATCCTCATCTTTCAATCTCTCTTTACAGTCTTCATGATGCCACCTTCTTCTCCTCCTCCCCATTGTAGGCAATCTTTCTGCAAATTTGATATTGAAAGGAATAATAAATGTTAAAATATAGGAACGTGTCTTTTCCTCTAGAACTCTGAGTTGCTATTAATACTATACAGTTTCATTTCTATACTTGATGTTGATACTGCAAGGCAAGGACGGCCTCGAGATCCTTGATGACGGAATCTTTATTAAAACATAAAAAAAGATAATTACCTTTAGGATCAATAAGGAAAACACAGTAAAATTCCCTGTAGGTACATGTATTTGATAATCTGTAAAAACACTGAGGTCTGTGCCTTTAAATAATCTTTATCAACTTATGCGTTCCATACATTTTGTTTAACCAATCGGAAGTTTCGTATTATTTTTATATTCAGTCAATGTAAATAACATAAAATACAAAGGACCCATGATTTACAGTTGCTAATGGATTAATACGAAGGGATATCAAAAAGTTCGTGGAATGGCGTCTTAAAATTAAAACCGCTTTAGATACGTATACAGCAATGCGATATTTTACATTTAGTTATTTAAAGTCATCTTTTAGTGAACTTTAATATATTTAGTTAACATCATCTTTTATGTCTATAGAATAAATTATAAGTTTGTCTAAAAATATATCTTTAATGTTTTTATGAGCTATGGCCAGATATTGTAGAGTCAGGCGGCGAAACCCTGAACATTACCTTTTTTTCTGTCCGAGTGTAAATGAGTCTAATAAGTGTAAACATTCTGACATTCATTCATTTTGTTCTTCATGACTTAGGCAGATTTTTTTTTTTAATTTTGAGATGCTGCTTTGTCCACGCTTAATGAAATATTCTGTTCTTTGTTTATATAAGATAAATAGTTTAGGATAAATACGCAATATAAGAAATAAAGGCCAGGAAAGGAAGTTTACGAAAACTAGTTTCCCATTGTATAATAAAAGCAAGCAAACCTACGATTTGATTGTTGCAAGTGTTTCCCTATAGGTTTAGGCGAGTGTTACCGTATGTTATGGCCTTTAATGTTTTGCGTTTCAAATTCAGACAGGAAAAATAAACTTGATGCATGATTCAGTCAGTGTCACAATATGTAAAATGTCAATTAACATCTACATGTTTAAGCATTGCAAAGTTGTGTACATATTATTTGTCTTTCTTCAAAGTCTTGTTTTGTTATTTGTAAGTAAGAAATATTTCCATGCTTTTTTTCTAATTTGGCATATATAGGTTAAACATTTCAATCAAAAGAAATTAACTTCAAATATTTTACATATACTTACGGAAGCGTATTATGTCGTATGTACGAAATAATATGTCGTTCGTACGACTTAGTCTGTCGTACGTACATGTACGACTTACTATCTCGTACGTTCGACTTAGAATATTTTTTTCAAGTTGCATCAATACACTTCTGTATATACTTGAATTCAAAACTTCCAAAAATAATCCTTACAAAAGAGGTACATCGCAGTGTAAAAAAAAAAAATACAACCTTTTCTTTGCTTCAAATAGAATAATTAGACCAGCGAAATAAAATGCATGAGAAATAGTCTGCTATAAAATTGTAAAGAGTAATATTAATGACATGTGGATTCTTACATAAAAGCAATCTGATTTTTTTATTAACTTTTACTCCCAAAATCAAATCACATAAGGATATGCTTTATGAAGCTATGTAAAGCATTACTTACGGTAAATTGAAATTCAGCCATTTTACATAATATCTAACTGCTTTTTACAAAATAAACATTTTGTGATGTCATAAAAATTAGATTTACGGCACACTTTTTGCAAACTAACTTTATGCTTGAATTTCTGCAATGTACAAAGCACATTGCATAATATTACATCTATACCGTAAATATTGATTTGAAATTTCTACTGATATCACTTTATGATAAGTTTACTCCACACCAAAAAAGTTTAAATAGATAATTGTAAATACTCATTTATTTTAGCAATGTTTTGAACTATTGCTTCATCTAGAAATATATATAAGATTTTTTTTAAAAATAGAAATCATTGTTGTGAGTTCGATCAATAAATTGTACCGATAGTGACTACAGGCAAAAAAATTGATGTATAAAACTTTAAACAATTTAAATTGATTAAAAACAGGATCTGGTTTTCAATTTTTGAGGCCAATTGCTTTTAGACTAAGTTACGATTTTTCCAGTATTGAGGAATCACGGAAGGTTTGACCAGTAAGAGTGGAAGTTTACCCCTACATTTCCTACTAAGCACGGGATCCGTTCCCGATCTTTCTAGAAGTCCATGGTTTCTCTGTTTACAATTCAAATTGGATCTCATTTCATAACAACCACTCTCTCATTAAAATAAATGTAATTCAAACAACAAGTGCTAGGAAATGATATCGTTATGAGACATCACAATTTGAGAAACACTTGGTTTACTTCCTTAAACTATTCAGTATAAATAGATGGCTTGTATGACGTCTATTAAAAAAAGCATAATTGCATGAGGGATAACAAACTCTCCCTAAGATTTTTTTAATAATAATGAAATTTCTCATTTTTTCTCTTATTCTATTTTTCAAAGGAATTTTCGTCAATTCACGCTGTTCTGGGTGAGTTTTTGAAAAATAAATTGTGCGTAATAAATTATTATATTTTCTTCTTGTCTAAATAGCAACTATTTTCATTTTCAGGAAAAATGGACTTGTTTGTTGCTCTGGTACTGTATGGGACAATTTTAAACAAGAGTGTGTTGGTGTGTATTTATCGTTTACATATTTTATCATAAAATAACTTTTCCTGAAATATCAATATGGAAATCAATGAACATTTTATCATATCGGTTTTTTATTTTATATTTGTCAAAGATTTTAAATTTTTGATTATTTATAGAATGCAATCCAGGATATTTTGGCTTGAATTGCACGAGCGTATGTCAGTACCCAACATATGGAAAGACTTGTAAGTTTAAGTGTTCATGCAATGAAGAGTTTTGTGATATTGCCTCTGGCTGTCCAAACGAAAAGGGTATGTTTTTCTTGCTTATTTTTCTTCTCTATAAAAATTCAGAGAGACTTTAAAGAAATATCAAAGATTTAAATCTTAAATCACTTTAAATGCTTTTAGTTTGATAACACTGAGTGTATGTAATAATATTTTCCTGCATAATTAACCCCAGACATATTGGTGTACACATAATATTGCTTTGAACCGAAGGTCAGAAGAGAATACATTTTCTTTTTACAACATTTTTGTTTCAAAAAGTTCAGAGGAGAAAGAAGAATATGGAGATAACGAACAATATTCAATCTCAAAGAAAAGAAACTATTTTAATTTTCATGCATTCCCTCCCTGATATACAAGATTCGAAAATATCAATTTCAAAATTGGTTTCTAGTTCATTACTTGAAGGTCAGCAAAATTTAAATTCAACTAAAATTCTGGAAATGATAGTCAGGACAGCAAAGTTTGTTATCAATAAAAAGTATACATTGTGTATAGATAAAACTTTATAGAAATATTTCATTTCATGTTTATTTTACATTCTAAAAAGCTTAAAGGTAGATAATTATCATATCTGTATTTTTGAATTCACAGAAGAGGATACAAACAGAAAAGTTTCAAAATCGGAGGGAGCATTAGGTGTGTCAAGAGAATCGGGAAAAACATCATCTTCTCTTCCTATAAATGTTGGAAAGACTTATGGGTCACTAACAATTAAAGATATCAAACGTATTATAAAGGAAAATGATACATTAACATGGAAATTAGTATTTATAATTTTTGCCAGCTGTAGTACTTGTGTCACATTTATCATCATATGTTTCGTTTACAAGATTTTTAAAACAATGAAAAGACCCGAACACCAACCAGATAAAACATCATCGGTTGGGCCAGGGGAATATAGCGATTGTGAAATGATGGAGTTGAATATGAAAACGGAAAAGATAATTTTTGAAGGATTGGTTAATGCAAAAATAGGACACAATGCCATTCAAAATGCTTATGCAATACAACTAAATGGAATCTGTCCAAACTCTGATATTGATCAAAACGCTCAAGGATTTGAAATCAAATGTGGAAATTCTCCACAGTTTTGCAAAAGTCATCTACTTTCTCATGGACATGGTTATGTGGAACCAAAGATTGATGATGAATCCAACCAACTTCTAAGAAAAGATTTTGACCCTGAATGCAGTCTTTCACGTGATCAAATGTTGGCCTCTGAGGATAGAAATCAATATCTCATTGCTACAAAGTAACAAATTTGAATACTTTTCATCTCTCTTCTTGTTACTTCAAAATACTTATGCATCATCAAATGTAAGAACCATCATCAATATACACGGGCTTTGTGTGTTTGTCCTTGAATGTAAAAGACTTCATTAAAATGATTGCACTTCATTCTTCAAGTATTTAATTTTTTTCACACTTAAAAAAAAGAATGAAAAAAAACTAACTTTCATTTTTTGAGCAAGTCAATTTAAATAAAAAGTGAACTTGTAATTTATGGCTTTTGAGGGCTTCTATGGGCTATGCCTGCTGCCCATTTCGTTTATGTAATTCTTACATAATTCAAATATGTTCAAATCGAAGCAAATCGATATTTATGGCTCTGTGAAGACATAACGTTAAAAGAATATAATTTATTACATCAAAATGCAGGTTTATTAATGCCACATTTTATTTATTATAGATATAAATTGCTATGATGAAAAGTGAAAATACGTTCACTTTTTAGGACAAGGTTAAAAGTGACGTCGATCCATGTTGTTAATCCTTTGGGTACTTAAACTGGTTATAATAACTGTACCCTTATTGTTTAAATATATTTCCAATCAGACAAGATGGCGATTCCATAACAAATGTTATTTTTCAGAAGCTATGCTATAGTTTAAGCATGCAGAAAGCTGCAAATGATTAACATTTTTCTGACATATACCGGACGTTTTATGGCCATGGGTACTAAGTAAAAATTCTTTACTATTTACTAAGTAAAAATTCTTAGTATAGAACATAATAAAAACTGTTCGTATATGAATAAGAAGAAACTGGGAATACATAGATGTATACTGATCAAGTCATTATCACTATCTTTTAGTTTATACCTGGTT
>PRKT01000110.1:1272588-1275088 GCA_003671525.1 Saccostrea glomerata | reverse complement strand
TTCGAATCGATAAAAGTAGTTCAAGAATTTGGAAGTGATGAAAACATAAATAAGTTTCATATTGTGATTGTTTTAAGTATGAAATAAAGCAGAAAATAAATTGAACGAATTTATCATTTATCAGTATCTTTTTTATATTAATACTTGTCTGACGAATAAAAAAAAAGAAAATATGTTTCGATTTCATTTAAGAGGCAATTTAATATAATAAAGAGATGTATGTTGTTTTTCTTTTAATTTACAGGTGAAAGGAAACATTATCCATCCGCAAAGACATGGACTTGACAGTCGTGCTTCTGATTTGCATTCTGGTTGTGAAGATATACCACGTATGTAAATATATGTTTATAAATGCTCTGATTTTTTAGATTTAGTTTTACGATTTCCTACCATAGTATCATGATTTGATTGATACATACATTCACTGATTTCTCTATGGCACCTAATTCCATGTCTAAAGTTTTGGATGTGCGTGTTTGCTCTTCTCCTATTTTGTATTGTTTGATGGACCTTGAGATTGAATACTGTTCGTTATCTCCATATCCTTCTTTATATCACAAAGTCTCGTCAAACCCAGTTTCTATCTATTTTGATTAAAGAACCATATTGTTTTCCATAAGACTAATAGCCTATTTTCTGAAATCGTTTATTTCAAGATATAACAAGGTCAACTGTTTCATAGCACGTAACGTCCAGGTCGAAAATATCACGTTTTACACCTTTATTATTTCTTTTCACTGTTTCTGAAAAGAAATGATTGAAGTAAAAATAGTTTCGAGATTATCTCCATTGATGAGCTCTTTCGTTGAGGAGGGGAGTTTGGTTGCCGCGTAAACAAACAGGTGGGACAGATATTTATTATTGGATACATGGCATCATCGATATACTGGTTTATCGTAACTATATAATTGTAAGGATGCACTATTCAACTCGGGAACAACCGAATTAAAGTCAATGTGTCATTTTCTAAAGCAAAAACATCGGACCAAAAAAGAAAATTCAGGGGATGTGAGACTTTTCAGACGAGGGAAGAGATATATGGACCTCTAATAAATACGGTAAACATGAATCTGATCTGTACAAGGCGGCAATCTAAATGACACATTGATTTTTTTTACCTTATTATAACTTCAAAAACCCACTAACTTTTTAGAGAATATTTGTACAATCAAGAAAATCTTTCACTTTTATGAAGACCACGACGTTTATTTCGTTTTCAAGTACCCTATAATTGAAAGTAGATTTATAAATATACACAGTTGAGCTTGATAAAATCATAAAATGCATCACTGACATTAACATCGTTATCTTTCTATAAAATTAAATAAATTTTAAAAGCCATAAACATTGTTCATCTTTTTATGCACGTTTATATACATTAGCAAACTGTCCCACCTCCATGATGAAATGGATACTTTTTGCGCCTCTATCGCAGGAGAGTAACAATCTCGAAACTGGCGTATTAAAAGGATTCTCTTCCCTTGTTCGTTAATCGATATTGAAATTATACAATCAGTAAGGAAAACAATCAAAACTAACTTTAGGTGCTTTTTACAATTTTCCCTGCAATACTGTTGTAGATCATCTCAGAACAATACGTTTCTTTAAACTCGTAAAATCATTGTTATTCTTTAAAATGTAGGTTTATGCATTGTCACCTTGTCAAGCATCCTTGTCAACGGTAGTAAGTGTAAGTCGCTGTCCTAGAAATAAAGCTGAATGGGAAAATCAAGCAAAGAGGAAAGATTGTTCAAAAGTATCTCAGTCTTGTGTCAAACCAGAGGACTTTTTATACCATTGTCTGATAAATGAGTACATGAATATGACCATTGAAGTCTGTGCACCTTCAGTTTCCGTATTAGGTAATACACACGGTCTTATATTAAATATACATTTCAGAAGTAGATTACATGCATTGTATATAGCAATTTATAGATTGTCTTATGAGTATAGTACCAAATTAAATACAAAATTAATTTCATTGATCATTTCATTTTCATTATTTGAAATATGAATCGTCTTTTAATATAAATATGAACATTTTTATACTGTAGGTCAAAAGTGTGCAGAATTCAATACGGTTGGGGCAGTTATTCAGGATAACATATATGCTAAATGCGATGACTCGGACCCGCCTTGTCCATTCAGATACAATTCTACCGAATTGTATAAGTGTGAGAAATATTGAATCAATATATTTAACAAGATAAGCAATATTAACATGTGTAACTTTACGATTTATGTATACAATGTTTTCAATCTCACATCATTTATGTCTGATGCATCAACTGAATCATGACGTCATGAGACTTATGAAACTTTGTTAAAAAGATGGAGGCAAATGGAGAATAAAGAACATGTTATATACGGATAATTCCAATGTTTCGTAGTTGAAAATGGATTTTGTTTCATTCCTGAGACAGGATCTTTATATATATATATATATATATATATATATATATATATATATATATATATATATATATATATATATATATAT
>PRKT01000110.1:1222408-1272379 GCA_003671525.1 Saccostrea glomerata | reverse complement strand
GAAAAGAATGTATTACCTGTGTATAATTTCAAAGGATATTTTTTCAGCATTGTGGAGACCACGGAAAACGTGCAATTTAACAAAAAATCTTGCATATATAATTTTTTCCGCGTTAAATTATTTTAAATGAGTGTTTCTTCGACTTATTTTTCCATTTTTTATGTTAAAAAACTAAAGAGGAAAAATATTCTAAATTTATGCATCAAGTTCTGAATTCTTAGCAAGTGCTTTCCGTCATTTGTTCCGAATACCATCGGAATGCCTCTTCAGTTTTCAGAAAATGACCTTTCACCATAATTGTTGAGAAAGAGTTGTATTGCGGTAAGTAACTTAAATAATATAGTTTTTTTTTTTAAATACACAAGGCAAGCATTGATTTTTTTTGGGGGATGTAGTAATTTTACTTTGAAGAAGGAAAGATTATAAATCCGTATTTGAACCTGAAGGAAATTCGAAATAAAGTTGATATCAGTATATTCTTTTACACAAGTCCACAAACAAAATTTAAAGACAAAGCCGAATATAGAAAAAAGTAGTATCGCAAGCTGAAACACCTATTCAAGCTATATGCTTGGGTCCCCTCAGAAATAACGTTTACCTCTAATTAAGGCTCTTAGTCTTATGATCATTTCTTTCTCTTTTTTCATTTGCTTATCACCAATTTTTTGTTGGTAGCCTCGCCCAACCTGAATATGTTAGGGTGTTTTGGTTGCACTACCCCCCCTTTTTCAATTACCTTACCCCTACACTGTACATGAAAACTTTAAAGTTAATATTTCAAGGTGTTTGAAATTCATTTTTTTCTTAACATTATTTATTTTGTATTTCTATTAATCAACAATTCATTGTCGCAGTCTACACAAACCTGACATCACCTTATATAGCTACTGGCCAAATATTTAAATCACCTGAGCGTTACAATGGGGCTCCTTGCAGGATAAACACTAAATACAAATAAGGCTCAACGCAGGGCAATACTAATAAAAGAAAAACAAATAAACATGTAACAAAATCTACTTTGATTGTGACAGACTATTTATAATTTCATTTATCAAGCATTCATAGGTAGAGGAGAGCTATATGCTGACTCCAATCTATGACTTGAGACAATATGCAATTATATATCATTTAATTATTTCCAGAGTTTCGCTTAAGTCTGGAGAAGCTGCAAGTGCTAGAGATGCCCTCGCTAAATCCATCTACAGTCGACTATTTGATTATATTGTGGCCAGTGTCAACAAAGCTATACCATTTTCCTCCACTGTTAGCTACATAGGCCTGCTGGACATTGCTGGGTTCGGTAAGGAAATCTATTAGAAACTGAAATGAAAAATGGTAAAAACTTTATTTTAAGAAAATTAGGCATTATCAGATTAATTTGATAAAATATACTAATAATGATCTACACTTTGATCTGTATTTAGAATGATTAAAATATATGTTTTATGTCAAAATCTGCAAGGAAAATAATAATCAGTGAACTAGCACTTAAGAGGGAGTCTATGAGAAAACCATGCAGAGAGCTATTCATGATAGGTTCTCAATTTCACTACCCATTATCATATTTATTCATTTCAAGGTATTGCAAGACTTTTCTGTAAATTTGGTCAAAATCTGGTGATTAGCATAGTCAACATGAGCGCCATCTATGTTTGTCACTGGCAAATGGTCACAATGTTATAAAACACATGAAAAATACCAGTTACCTTTACAACTTTACTTTATTACAAATAAATTTCTGGGAAAAGATATGGTGTATTTTATACACATATGAACAGTGTTAATCATTTCCATTATAAAATTTTTAAATTTGTTAAACTTTGAACGAGAGACAACTCCAATTATCTCAAGATGTTCTAAAAATAGATTTTTCTTGCCTAAATTCTAGGAGCCATAACACCTGATACACAGTAAAGAGAGAAATTTTTTATTTGTTTCTTGAAAGGTCATTATATAGTGTTTTTACCAAAAATTGGAATTTTTCGGATAATAAAATATAACAAAGTTATGATGAAAACAAACTTTTACCAATTTTTAAATCAACAAGGCCAATTTCAGTCCATATTAGACCTAGTTCTTTAATGTTACAAATGTAAATATTTATTACATATTTTGTAAAATGAACATAATAATTTACACCTAGTATAAAAAATATTAATTTTGCCTCAATTACAACATTCTGAAAAGATTACACTAATATACATGTAGCATTCTAACAATTATTTTCATACCCCTAAGGATTGGGAGAGAGTCATCGTCAGTTAACTTCACTAATATTTTTAAAAATGATTCAATAAAAATAACAAGATGTGTGTGTGAAACACTATGCCCCTAGTAGCAACAAAGTTCTAAAAAGCTATTTTTAATATATAGGTCAGTCAAGGTCACAAGGTTAAAAGTTTTGGCAAAGGTTATTGTTGACAACAGAAAACAGATAATCTATGGATCTAGGTGCATAAAAAGTATTCAATTACAATATAATGTACACATCTGTATTTACATGTACTTTGAATATCAAATTTCTTCAGTAAAGATAGTTGAAGGAGAGTATGATGATTGATGAAGTAATGAGCTCTATAGACATTTTGGAGGACATCGGGTTGAAATCTACTTATAAGACCACATATAAAAATTTTAAACTTCCAATAATCCTTTGAGGCACATGGCCACAATTGCTAAAAAATTAAAACAAGAATTGATGCAATTTTCGTACCATCAAACTACTAAAATTGTTTGTGTCCTCTACGACTACATGATTTGGATGTGAATGGATTAACTTAACCACCATGTAATAAATTCAAGTACTGTTAAAAATATATGTAATATGACTGTAAATCTATAAAACTGTAATGGAAGGTTTACAGAGAAAGAAATAAAAAACATTCAAAATTCTACGTTAATATCCTGAAAAAATTATTTTACCCCAGTACATGTACCATGTCTGAGAACAAATTAAAAAAATTCCGGAAAAAGATGTACATGTACTTTCATTCTATTCCATTCAATACACAGTTTATCAATGAAATAACATCCCAACAAAATGATAATAGTTTGTGGAAACCTTCAAAATTCATCAATCCCAACAAGAATAAATGTCAATGAATTAAAATGTAATTTATATACATCTGAGTACAGGTATTATTTATATAAACAATATAAGTAAAACTACCGGTACAAAAATATTGAACTCAATGAGTTTCAGTGACAGCCATTTATTCCGTGAGTTCATTAGCTATTGCTTGGACACTGTCAAACTGTTCTGCTGCCTGAAGACTACTTATGATATTTTCCAGTGCCTCGACATCTTGCTCATCATTGACCTCCTCTAACTTCAAGCGCTTTGCTTGGGAAGTACAGTTTAACATTCTTTGTTTTTTCAAAACGAAACCAGCAAAAACACCTCTAATTTGTTGATGTGTCAACCATTCTTTTGGGTTAAAAAGTCTTTTCCCATCCAAGTCTTTTTCTGATCGCATTTGTCTGCTTACAGTGTACGGATTGGCTTTTCGACCAATTTTCTCTCCTTCATCATAAATCTCAAACAAATACTTTTTCACCTTACTTGAAAACCTTGTACTTTTCTTCCGTTGCTTCAGCGCGTACGCCTGTGTCTCATACGAGACATCATTATCTGAGTTGATATCACATGTTTCCACACTGACACTGGGCTGTGTAGATCTGATTTTGGTGCATACTTCTGCCCACATTCTCTTTGAAGTGTCCAGTATGTTGTCAGTCTCTTCACTGTCATAAACATGATTACCAACAGCTAGGTGATTAAGCAGTTGATTCTCCTTTCTGAACTCCTTTACACAGTCAGGATCACAGCATGACAGCAAACGACTTGAAGATTTTCTTTGTCTTGTCTTCTCGGAGGGTGACTTTGGGTGTGCAACAATCTGTGTGCATAAAAAATCGAAGTAAGAAAAAAGAATCATAGGTGTTAAATTCATAATACCAAGATTGTGCTATATGAAGGAAATGAAAATTACAACATACCACAGCTTCTGGGATGTCAACCATATTTTTTGTAACTGCTTCAAGCTTTTCAGATGGAATAAACTGCTCTCCAAAACCATAAGACTTGAATGCCGCAATACCACTGTCCTTGAAGATGAAGTTGTTGTACTGACTTATGGCGATCTTCAGTTGACCAGATAGTAAAGGCTGGGTGTTCATGTCCACATCAATTATGGAAGTTAATGTATTCCTGACTCCCCCATGACTCTCAAGTGCATCCTTCATCTCGTACACATTTGTAACATCATTGCCTTCGTTGATGTAGTTCAAGATGTGCATTCTACAACTTCCTGTGCGAGAGTCACACAAATCTTTTCCTGACTGGGCTTCACTGAAATTATATTCTCTGATAGTAACATGCGTGTTGTTCCTTAATTTCCAGAGGCACGTCAGAAGGGGAAGACAGTGGTAGCATCCTGCATTATCTGAGCGCAAAAAAACTTCTTTCAAATGTGGATGACTTTCATGAAGCATCTGCAAAATGTGGATCAGGATTTTTGAAACTGTGAACCAACCCTGTGTGCCATGTTGAAGTAGGTGCACATAAGAAAGGATGTCCACTGATTCATCATCTTCTGCATCATTTCTTCGTAAGAGTACACATGAAACATGCCAACTAATCCCTTGCTTTCCATACCATTCACTTTGAGTTTCTCTAAATGTCTGTGGCAAATACTTCATTGCCCAGTCAATAATTATGAGTCCCTGATCATCTTTAAGATTGTTCAGAATATCTCTTTTACATGCATCCTGATTAACAGTTCGTATGCAGTGATCTCGCCAGTTCACAATTTTCTCACAGGATAACTCTACATCATGCTGAATTTCCTCTCTAACACTTGCGTCACAGTGAACATCTTCAAGGCATTGAGAAATTTCGGTGGTGACAGTTTTTATTTGTCGGCAAGATATGCAGGTTTCTGAATGTTGATGGTCACATGGCAAATCAGATAGAGCATATTGCATGCAATGTTCAATGCATGTGCTTTTTGTACTGAGGTGAGTTTTGAATTCGTTCTTCAGATGCAGTTTTACAGCTTGTAATTGGTCCTTGAAGTCTTTCACCTTTCCGTCATGAAGTCCCACTTCAGATAACTTTTCTACTGCTTTCTCAATGGTAGAAATTCCAGATTTCCCTTCACTGGCAAGGTTGTCGATGCCATGTAATGACTTCAACTGTGAAGCTGCACAAACTTTCACTATCTTGTATAGCGTTGCCCTTGATGGTGGTACAATTTCATTGTCTTGACAATATGACATGTATGCACTGATGAGTCTTGAGGCAATCATTGTGCGGATTACTTTAGGTACCTTGACCTCCAATCCCGATGAAAGTTTCAAGTGTTTTGAACCAAAGCCCACGGTGTGGAGGTACATAGGAGCTGATATGAATTCAACAAAGTGTTGGATCCTCCCTTTTGAAATTCTTATACGCACAATTTTAGGTGGTGTAAGATAATGGCCGGGCCAGAAGGTAGCTGCATGTTTTCTCGCCACATCTATATGGTGGATTGTCAAACCTTCAATCATCCTCAACAACACGGTTTTACTATATTTACTCACGATGAGGGACAGAATCTGAGTGCGAGTTGTGTGATCAGTAGCCTTTTTGTATGCCTCAATCACTGTGTCTGTCATTGAATCTGGCTGGATTACAGCAGGGCCTTTGTAACTGTTGATCACCTCATCAAGGAGTTGTTGACTCTGGCCAGGAGCAATGATGTCACAAATATATTCAAAAGCAGCTTTTGCATGATGCACATAATATGCTCTTGTTGAGTACTGCAAGTCCTGCACAGGTTGGCTTACTTGAGAGCGTAGGCATTCCATTTGTCCATTTGTCAACATTTGCATGGCATCGTTGTATTTCTCCCTTAAGGACTTTTGCATGTCAGACCAATTGGATGTTGCAGTGGACTGAGACAAATGGATACTTTCACTGTCTGAGAAATGGATACTTTCACTGTCTGACATTGTGATATCTGTAAAGAATAAAGAAATAATTACATACAATTGATGAATGCCAATGAGTATGGGAGACAAGAGGCCCATGGGCCACATTGCTCACCTGAGCACTGTAGCTTGGAAAAGAGCAGAAATCAGTTTATTATTGAAAAGTTTAAACCAAAAAGTGGTTCCAACCAATCCTTAAAGGGGAGAGGGTATGATTTGAACAAACTTGAATCTACACTAATTAAGGATGATTGCATATTTCTTTGACTACCTGTGGCTTTATTGCCCTTTACATTAGCTGCAGATCTGTAGCTCTCTGCTTGAAAAAATTTCGGACAGATAAAACAGAGAGCTACAGATCCAAGCATTGTAAAAACCTTCGATTTATGCCGAAGATTTTTAGTCGCTCATTATGGGTATTTTTTCGAGTATTTTGTACTTTCCCTAGCTTTGAAAATAACTCTAAATTGTATTTGATAATTAATCAAACACTCAACTTCAATTTCTGATCATTTACTTACCTCTCAATGCTAACAAATGACTGTTTGTGCTTACGGACATCGCAATGGAACTCTTTTAAACCGACATTACAAAACTATATACCGGACTGTTTCAGACCATTAAAAGGTAAACAAAGTATCAAATATAAGAGTTAAATACATGAAATATCACAGGACACTAATCTAAAAGCCAGAAAAAGCGAAATAAATACCTAAAGTAGCGACAAAAAGTCGTCGGAGTAAATCGAAGGTTTTTACAATGCTTGGATCTGTAGCTCTCTGCTTTATCTGTCCGAATTTTCTCAAGCAGAGTGCTACAGTTCTGCAGCTACCTTTACATTTGAACTAACATAGTGGCCCCGCCATACCCCCGGGGGTCATGATTTGAACAAACTTGAATCTACACTTCCATATGAAAATGATCAATCATGCTTTTGCTTTCCTTAAAAAGAAAATTTTGAAGAATTTTTCATATGAATATGATCATTCATCCCTCTGCTATTCTTGAGAAGAATATTTTTAAAGAATTTTCCTATATATTTGTATGTAAAACTTTGATCCGCCATTGTGGCCTCGCCCTTATCCTTATGAGGACGGAACTTTTTTTCGGGAGCAATACCAACTTTTTTTTATGAAAAATACTACAATAAAATTAGCAATGCGGCTAACTCAAAATGGATGCGCGCGGGCCTGAGACCCAGAATTTCAATTTTATATAGCCCTACAATGTCCATTGTGAAACAAGAGATGTTTGTAAAACACTTATGCCCCCCTCCCTCACAAATTGGATTTTTTTCTAAGTACCAAAAGGGCATAACTCTTTCAATTATGGTGCAATCATACCCAAAACATAACTTGACCTAGATATTCATCTGACTAATCTGTATACTAAATTGCATTTCAAATGTGCAACCTCTCCAAAGAGAAAATGAGCCGAAACTGCAAGTAATTGAAATTTTTCTAAAACCAAGGGGCATAACTCTGTCAATTATGGTGTGATCATACCCAAAACAGAAGTTAACCTAGATATTCACCTGACTAATCTGTATACTAAATTTCATTTCAATGTGTGCAACCTCTTTAAGGAAAGTGAACAGAAACTGTAAATAATTGGAATTTTTCTAAGTCAAAGGGGCATAACTCTGTCAAAAATGGTGCAATCGTACCCGAAACAACTTGACATAGATATTCTTCTGATTCACCTGTATACCGAATTTCATTTCAGTATGTGCAAAGGTTGTGAAGAAAATGAACAGAAACTAAATGGACCGACAAACAGACAGCAGCATAGCACTATGCCTTCCCTTTTTCGAAGGGGGCATAATAAATGAGAGCAAAGAATTACGGTACCACAGAATTATTTGTACATGCTCACCTTGGTCAAGCTCAATTGTCTGAGAGACATGTGATACTACATCAGTTTCTTCAGCAGGTTTAGCATTGTTGTTAACATCTGAAATTGTAGAAAATTCTTCTTAAGTTCTTATGAATTATGATGTATTTAAACTTTATATAAAATTATTAGAAATCACAAAAAGAGAGGCCTATGGGCCACATCGCTCACCTAATGAGTGAAATAGTAATTAAATAATTATATAAGTAAATTGAAAGGGGTTCAATTTGAAAAGAAAATTCCTAACTTTTTTGTGTTGACATACTAGTGAATTAGAAATGATGCCGTGTTTTCTAGAGTATTTCCAAGTAAACAGCTTTGAGCAGTTCTGTATCAACTACTGTAATGAAAAACGTCAGCAATTCTTCAATGAGAGGATTCTTAAAGAGGTATGATTAATAACTCCTTCATATTTTTTTATCATAATTCTAACTGAATGTAGACAGTGAATTCATTTGATGATTTAACTTTTGGCTGAATCTGTATTTTAAAACTTCAGCTTTGATGACACACTTCTCATAAAGGTAGCAAAAATCTTGTTGCATTTTTTTTACAGTTATTTACTGAAAGAATTCATAAGCTATTTAAAATGCCCATAGGAGACACACCTTTTTAGCTCACCTGAGCCGAAGGCCACACCCTTTTCCAAGGGGAGATAATCATGAATTTGTTGAAAATTAATGGCATTTTAAAAAAATCTTCTTCTCCAGAACCGCTGGGCCAGGAGAGATGAATCTCATGTGGAAGCAACCCAAGGTAGTGTAGATTCAAGTTTGTTCAAATCATGACCCCCGAGGCAAGGGTGGGGCCAAAATGGCCGACCCAAGTTTTACATAGGAATATATAGGAAAAATCTTTAAAAATCTTCCTCTCCAGAACCACTGGACCAGGAAAGATGAAACTCATGTGGAATCATCCTCAGGTAGTGTAGATTCAAGATTGTTCAAATCATGACCCCCAGGGCAAGGGTGGGGCCAAAATGGCCGATCCTAGTTTTACATAGGAATATATAAGAAAAATCTTTAAAAATCTTCTTCTCAAGAACCACTAGGACAGGAAAGATGAAACTCATGTGGAATCATCCTCAGGTAGTGTAGATTCAAATTTGTTTAAAACATGACCCCTGGGGCAAGGGTGGGGCCAAAATGGCCGACCCAAGTTTTACATAGGGATATATAGGGAAACCTTTTAAAATCTTCTTTTCAAGTACTTCGAAGCTATGATTAGTGATTTTTATATGGAATCATCCTCAGGTAGTGTAGATTCTAGTTTGTTCAAATGATGAACGCCTGGAGGGGGGGAGGGGTGTGGTGGAGTAAATTCAAGCCTGATGTGCTCAGGAGAGCGCTATGGCCCCTGGGCCTCTTGTTTTGCCTATTTTCATACATTATAACACCAAAATTCAAAAACCAAAATTTTACAAAAGGAAGTATAAAATTTTAATACATGTACATTATTCTTTTGTATGTATTTTTCACAATTGAAAACAATGTATGAATCTTTAGACTCTGAGATGGTCAAGGGGGCCTCGAGCCTCCCTTCCTTTAAATTGCCCTTCGTTAAGTTTAAGATATTTAATTTCCTGAGTAAAATGAGCAAAAATGTTGACTTTTGATTCTCTTTGAATTATGCAATCTTTGTTAAATGTATAGGGATTTTAACATATAAAGTGAAGAAAATTAGAAACTTTTAAATTAAAAAGAAATATTTTGTTCAGAGTTTGGATGCATTTGGACTCCCTTCTCCCCCTTCCCCAGAATAAAATAAAAGGGAAATATCATTGCAGATTCATGCATGAACACATTGATTCATGCATGAATTCTTGTTAAAATATAAAGATTTTGCAAAGTACATGTAGCCTTTTGCATGTAAAACATTGCAGCTTTGTTATTGCTTAGGCCACTAGAAGATTTCACCTCTAAAATAATATCACCCAATTATCAGCTGCATTCACTGAAAGTTTAGATTTGATGTATAAAATTAACATTGTAAAAGAGTGGTCCCTCTTCAAGTTAAGGAGAAGATTTATCACCAGAAATGTATGTCCTACTCTAAGTTTACAAGATGGCTCTATATGAGTGAAAAAATCTGGAATGGGACATAAGAAAAAAGATGCTTACAATCAATCAAAAAATGAGAAACACCATGTTTAACTGTGATCAAGTTGTACATGTATTGAGTGAATGGTCCTGCCTTGATGTGTCTTTACTGTTTTTATGTTGTATTGAAATATGTTTTTCTAGGAACAAGTTCTTTATGAAAAGGAAGGTTTAAACGTCAAGAAAATCACATGGACAGACAACCAGGACTGTATAGGTATAGTTAATAAGTTATAATAGGAATAATATTACAAAATATATATAGTTAGGAAATAATGTTCAATTATGAATTAAAATCGATATCTTTTTCACAGTGAAAATGCCTATAAAAACCATCATATGGTTAAAAATGGGAGAAATGTAAGTATTAACAAAATTACAGCCAAACCTCCCAAGGACTAGAGGAGGAGCTTTTTTAATATTTTGTTTTCTTTTGTTTCTAAAGACTTAATAGAGACAAAGGCCAATGGTATTTTTGATCTGCTTGATGAAGAGAGTAAACTGCCTACCCCCAAACCGGAGCATTTTACAATGGAGGTCCACAACCGCAACAAGTCCCACTTCAGACTTAGTGTAAGTTCTTGTCTGTAAACAAGTCACACTTGAAACTTAGTGTAAGTTCATGTCTGTCAACAAGTCCCACTTCAGACTTAGTGTAAGTTCATGTCTGTCAACAAGTCCCACTTCAGACTTGGTGTAAGTTCATGTCTGTCAACAAGTCCCACTTCAGACTTAGTGTAGGTTCATGTAGTATTGTGTGTCAAAAAGTCACACTTCAGACTCGGTGTAAGTTCATATAACAAGTTACACTTCAGACTTAGTTTAAGTTCATATAGCATCGTATGTGTCTGGGTCTGTACAAGTTATGCAGCAGACTTGGTTTAACTTCATGTAGCATTTTGTGTGTCCGTCTGAAAGTTGATAACATCTGTAGTATGAACAACTCTTAATTAAAGATTAAACAGCAAAAACTTCATTTAAAAAAAAACACCATAATCATGGTCATCTAAATACTAGAAATTTGTCAATAGTACCCTGTATGCTTATTACTGTAACTCTTATTAATATAATCTTCAGTTATCTCCAAGTTTAATCTTGGTTGAGTTTAAGATAATGAGGTTTGACAGTAAAAACTTGTTCCTTTCAGTTGCCCAGGAAGTCCAAGTTAAAGATCCACCGTGATGTCAGAGATGATGAGGGATTCCTGATCCGCCATTTTGCTGGAGCTGTCTGTTATCACACATTAAGTAGTATGTTTTAATATTAAGATTATACTTTGTTTAGAAGGCATAAGGGAGCAATGTGATATAAGTCTAAAGTACATTAGATAGATATTTGTAATGGGAAGAGCTGAAGTTTACTGTAAATGTACAATTTTATTCCATTTGTTAAAAAGAAGAAAATACAGGCAACAAAGGAGATTTTTAAAAAAAAAAATTATTGCACACTTTAATTAAAATGTGTGAAATAGTGTGTACTGATTAAACATTCAGGTTTTGCATTTTGGATTTATTGCTTTGTTCTTTACAGAATTTGTTCATAGAGAAAAACAACGATGCCCTTCACGCTTCACTGGAGTTCCTGATACAGACAAGTTCTAATAAGATGCTGAAGACAATGTTTGAGGGAATCCAGGTCTCCTCCGGGAAACTCAACTTCATCAGTGTGGGGAGCAAGTTCAGATCTCAACTACAAACCCTGATGGAGAAACTCAAGAGTACGGTGAGTCTATGGTGAAAGGGGGGCAACTCCAAAGTCTTATATAGGGTGTACGGTGAGTGAATAACTCCAAAATCTTCACACATAATTTTGCTGAATACAGTTTGCCTTTATTGAAAAGATGTAATGAGTTTACTAAAATCATGAACTGTGCTTATTATTTTATCAGGGAACAAATTTCATCAGATGTATTAAACCCAATGTAAAGATGGTTGACCATCTGTTTGAGGGAGGTCAGATTTTAAGTCAGCTTGAATGCTCAGGTAAGAAATTACAGGTCAACTTTTAGTTGTCTGGTCTTCCTAGAATAATTTCCATCAGACCAAATTTTTAACTTAATTAGCCACTGTTTGTTTACATGTAACATGAAGAACTTTTTTTGTAATATTTATCAATGTATTACAGGTATGGGATCTGTGTTGGAGCTGATGCAGCAGGGGTTCCCCTCTCGTACACAGTTTGCTGATCTCTACAATATGTACAAAAAGTACATGCCTGTTGATATAGCTCGCCTGGACCCTAGACTTTTCTGTAAAGTATGTATTCAAAGAGTGTTTTAGAAGCATTAATTGATTACTTAATACTTAATTTATCCAATATTTGAATGGTATATTGACATAATGATTGCCATAAAATTCTGACAAAATTCCATTGTTTTATTTCAGGCCCTGTTCAAAGCTTTAGGATTGAATGAAAATGAATTCAAATTTGGTCTCACAAAAGTCTTTTTCCGTCCTGGAAAATTTGCCGAGTTTGATCAAATTATGAAGAGTGACCCAGAAAATCTGGCCATGTTGGTGAAGAAGGTCAAACGGTGGCTGCTGTGTTTTCGCTGGAAGAAAGCTCAGTGGGGTGCACTCTCAGTCATCAAATGTAAGTCAGAACTCAATCATGGACAGTACTTTAAATTCTGTCATTCTGATTAGTTTAGTAGTCATATTATACACCATGACAAATTATCAATTTTCAGAGATCATGTTTTCATGCAAGGGGAAAATGAAATAAAACTTTTCTAACGAAGCATTTAACACTATATGATAAAGGAAGTCTCATTGTGGCTGCTTTTGCTATGTACATTGGTTAAGGGGGAGTGTGGTTTGGATTTTTCAGTGAAGAACAAGATTCTGTGGAGAAGAACTCATATCATCACGTTACAGAAGTCAGTCAGAATGTGGAGGGATGTCAGGAGATTCAGACCAAAGTAAGTAATGGTGCTGGAAATCTGGCTAAAACTGCACCTGTCTGATCAATCATTCAAGAGGAGATCTGTCTAATCTATTGAAATGTATTTATGGCAAGTATATTTGAATTTAACTTCCCAGGTATCAGATGATAGTACAGGTTAGACAGTCCCAGACTCAGCTCTCACAGATGTAGATACATGTATTATGTTTACTGTCCAATATACAGATATAATATTTGACTCATTGATTCTTTGTTTGACTGGTATGAGATGATAGTACAGGTCAGACAGTCTCAGGCTCAGTTGTCACAGATGGAGGAGATCATCAGTCAACTAAAGAAGGAGAAAGAGAAGGCAACCAAACAAGCCAAGGAGATCGAAAAGGCCTTCCTCGACTTTGTCTATAAAATCAGGGTAAGTGTGAAATTGTAGTGGAGAAAAGCAAAACATTTTTTTTATACAAAAATGCTTTAATAGGAGAAAGTTGACTATTATAATAAGGTTTTCTTGAAGGGGCCAAAAGCCATAAATTAATTTGTTGACGATATAGAGTTGAGTTATGTATGTTTGTGATTTCAGACAACCAACATCACCCCAGAAGAGATGCAGAGCACAATGAACCACCATCTGAGTCAGATGGACCAGACGTTCCAAGATCTGAGAAAGAAACTGGAGGACGAGAAGATCAAGGCCGAACAGGAGAGACTCAGGAAAATACAGGTATCTCTTAATATCATACAGGCACAAAAGAGGCCCCGAAAGATACAGGTATCTCACAAAAGTTAGGTCTAAGTATAGAGTTGTATCAAAATGTTAAAATGGTTTGAATGTATCATTACTGTTTTACATTGCTTTTTTCCACTTTGTAGGAGGAAATGGAGAGAGAGAAGAAACGAAAGGAAGAAGAAGAAAGGAAGAAACAGAAGGAAGAAGAAAGAAAGCTGTAGGTGTCTTATGATCTCAGTTTAAATTAAATCACTGGATTTTAAAAGTATCATAGTTTTGGTATAATGTAAAGGAGATGTTTTTAACTTCAAGATATTTGATGTTTAAGTGCTTCTACAACTTATGTTCTACTAATGTGAACAATTAGGAAATTCAGAAATGTTTTGCATTATCGTTTTTGCCTTCCAGAAAAGCAGTAGTATGGTATTAAGAAGTTTCAAATTTTCTTTTCTTAAAGAATATTTTGCACCAATGTAGTATGGTAGAACAAATTTCTACAATCTGATAAAAATTAACATTTCTATCTTTGGAATTCCAGAAAAGCAGAAATGGAGGCTAAACGTAAGAAGGAAGAAGAGGAGAGAAAGAAGAGAGAGGAAGAAGAAAAGAAACAGAAGGTAGTCAATTTAGAAAACAAAATATCTATCATAGTTTGTAACTGCTGACCAGTTGGTCTCATAACATGCAGGTATTAGTATCCTAAAGTAGAAAATAATCGGATACATGTAAACACAAATTGTGCATTGCAGTGAAAATATAATCTGACTAACTTCGTGTATATGTCTCATGCTATAAATATTATGAAAACTTTCTTGCAAATTCTTTATATCAATCTTAAATTGTTTAATCTCAGGCCCTGATGGCAGAACAGTTAGCAAAGGAGAGAGAAGAGAACAAGAGAAGGTGGGCCATATTATATAAGGAGGCAACCTCATTATCTATGATGTAGTCAATTCTATATTTGATTGATTTGAATGATAAGACTTCACTGTCTAATTGCTCTCTATTGTTGATAATCAGACAGGAGATCCTTGAGCAAGAGAGACGTGACAGAGAGCTGGCTCTACGTCTGGCGTCTGAGGATCAGAACGAGGTGGAAGATGTCGTGGTACCTCCTCTACAGAGGTAAGCTCATAGTTAATAAAATAGCTCAGAGAACTCACAGATATAGTGAGAAAGAGGCAGAGAATCAGAACGAAGTTGAAGATGTGGTGGTACCTCCTCTACAGAGGTAAGCTTCACAGAATAAACAGCTTAAAGACATAGATAACATGCAAATCCTCTACAGAGGTAAGCTTAAAGAGGTCAAAGAAATAGGTGGAAGATGTGGTGGTACTTCCTCTACAGAGGTAAGATTATAGACCTCACAGAAAAAAAGGACCTTAAGCACAAATATTAGTCTAAAGTAATTATAACTTTAATAAAGGAAATAATCTCAAAAACAGTGAGTTCAGAGACAGAGGATCAAAGTGAGGTGGAGAATACTGTAAAAATCACTTTTTATTCGCGAGAACTTTATTTTCGTGTAACTGCGCAAGACTGTGTGCCAGCAAAAACTTAATTCTCGCGTATAATGGTATTCTTTAGGATTATATTGTGCATTAACCATAATTCGTGAAAATTTTGTCTCGCTAATCAAGAGTAAATGAATATCTCGCGAAAATAAGGTGTCGTGAAAATTAAGTGATCTACAGTATAGAGTATGCTTACAGAAATAGTGAGCTCAGACATTGATAGCATTGTAATACTGTATACAGGGAAATGTTTTGTCCACTCCATGATAGGGCGGATTAAAAATTTAGGCAAATTCAAAGAACACAGCATAATTTCTTAAACAGAATTATGAATGGCCAGTTTTTACACAGAGCAAAAATAACCTTGTATGCTGTAATTCCTTCACTACATAAGTAAGCTCAGAGAGTAAAGTCACAGAAACAGTGAGTTCGGACAAAGACAACAGACATATAGGACCATCAGTAAGGCTCAAAAACAAGTTTGAACTTGTAGTCAGATATACCTTGGTGTTCAAACTTCAAAAACAGAAACAGGTAGGTCACAGATTGTGTAATATTGCAAACAATGTTAACAGCAGCTTGTTGAAGGACAGAACCAATATGTAGTATTCATCTAATGGCTCTAAAGTTGTGTTGAGAAATTTTGAAATCTTACTTTTCAGAATTAATTTGAATATTTCCATTCAATGTTAGTATACTTGTAATATATGATGTAAACTTTTCATATACAGCACTGATGATGGTAGAAAGTAAGATCTTTTTGTATCTAGTTCAGAATTTTAAATACCGCTGATTGATACATGTATAATCAGAGAATATTTAAAAAAAGAATTTCTATAAATATGAAAGCTGAGTCTACTGTTAATTGATTTTTCTGATATATGAAATGATTTTTCTTCTATGTGTTGCCAAAAATGTTACCGAGCACTCAATTTCTTTTCCTTTTAGCCCAATGCTAGACAAGTCAATGCTCTTTATGTTTATTGCAGCTATGAATACCAGGCAGAATATGTTAAACATAATGATTACAATCAATTCATTAAACAATCATGCATAAAATAATTTTTACTAAATATATTTTACATTATTCCTGTTAAAAAAACTGAAATTTAGTGATTCAATATAAATATAGAAAATTCAAAATGCAAGCTTTTCCATTGCATCGTTGTATATCGATATACCCTGCTTCCTGCACTCAGATCTGACCAGCATCTTGCTTTACATTGTGCTGCACACACACAGAATTATTTGTAATGAGAGATATCATTTCTATTTATAGATCTGAGGAAGTTCGGGCGTCACGAGCAGCAGCTCTTCAGAAGAAATACGATCTGTCCAAGTGGAAGTACGCAGAGCTCAGAGATGCCATCAACACATCGTGTGGTCAGTTAATATTTTAAGTTAAAAAATCATTGTTTGAAATGTATTTATGGGTATATTTACTTTGAACAATGAAAAAAAAACCTTTTTTTTGCGGCATGAGTCCTCAAACCACTTCTGTCTTTATTGCAGACATTGAGTTGTTAGATGCCTCGGGGAAGAGTTCCACAGGCGACTGAAAGTGTACCACTCCTGGAAACAAAAGAACAAGAAGAAAACGGGGGCTAAAGAGGACGAGAGGGCCCCAGAAAGTGTTCTTTCCAATGGTGAGTCAAAAAGAGGCAAGATCATTACAAAAATTGTATTACACTGTAGGTTGCGAATTTTATTCTTGTAAAACTAAATTTGTAAATTGATCAATACATTCTTTCCAAAATTTAATTTGATATTAATTTTGCAGCTTTGAAGAAATAAATGGTTTTCTCTACACTTCTAACACTCCCCCATACCCCCCCCTCCCACACTCCCACACACACACACACAAGAATAGGAACATTATAATATTCTTGCTTCTACAGCCGATGAACCACAGGTGGCGCCACAACCCAGTAAACCAGCTGTGGAGAACCAGCAGAGATTTTTCCGTATTCCGTTTGCGCGCCCAGCTGATGAATTCCGTGACGACCCCACCCACAAGAAACATGGTCAGTGGTACGCCCACTTTGATGGTCAGTACATTGCTCGCCAGATGGAGCTTTACCCAGACAAACAGCCACTCCTGCTAGTCGCTGGTGAGTTTGGAAGACCAAAAATTTAAACAATTTTACCTATCTGTTAAGTATACAAAAAATCAACTTTCAAGACATTGTAATTAGTAAATAATGATCTGAGTTGGATATCTTCATAAATATTTAATATTGCTGAATATTGCAATTGTTTATTTTTACCTTCCTCTCAAACAGAATTTTTTTATTTTTCTCTTTAAACTTTATTTTATATATTTCAGGAGTTTATGACCTCCAGATGTGTGAGCTGAGTTTAGAGGAGACCGGACTCACTCGTAAAAAAGGAGCAGAAATCCTCGGCAAGGACTTTGAAACCGAGTGGAACAAACATGGTGGACGGGATCTTCTGACCAAGAATGCTAACAAAGTTTCCTCTGCGTTTCTTAAAAAACGGCTAGGTGTTGTAAGACGGTGAACTATAGGCTTATAATTACAACTGGGGACCAATAGTTTTAGCTAGAATAGATGTTTATTTATTGAGTGGAAGATAATCTACACAACAAAGAAATGTTTTCTTTTAAAGCTATTTTTATACAAGAGTATTTAGTAGGATGGTGAGATGAAACCTAAACAGGGTTATTTTCCCTCATATTTTGTAGTCAGTCTAATTTTTGTGTGTTGAAATTTTTCTTACAAATTTTTGTCTTGTAAAGTTGTTGCTTGTATGTTGAGTATTTGTATGCATTTGGCAATTGTTAAAATGAAATATATGTAAGCACCATTAAAATACTTACGTGTTGAATATTTCTCATAAAAGTCTCTCGGTATATTTTGTATGTATATTATGAGAAAGAATACAAAGTGTAGAATTCTACAAATACAACTAAAAAGTTTTATACGTATGTCATATGAAGTAGAGAAAGGTGTAAAATGTCTATAATATGTATACACATGTACATACAAGTTATATGTGTAACAAGTAATGGTTTTGTGCAATTTAAATAACAACTCCTGAAATGGTGAAGGCAAAGTTGGCACTGAAAATTCGTGTTATTTTCGTTTGTGAGATGTAGACGTGGATGGGTTTTGTTGGAATTTTTGTAGTAGGTAATAGAGCTAATAAATTCATTAGAAAAAAAACAGGAACATGAAAAACAAGAGCATGTCACAAATGTACCCTTTAGTATTAATTATATGTACAAAACTATATTGAACCACTCAAGTATACAGAAATAAAAAAAATCTGAAACCAGAGAAACAACACACTGAACTTAAATACACAGATGAAGTGAAAGAAAAAAATAATTAGTGATAATATTGTGATTGATAACCTGACAACTAATGTATGAGGGTCATTCAAAAAGTTCGTAGACTTTTGTCCTAACTTTTTTATTTAACGTCATATCATATCCAAATTTGGTACAAATATTTTAACAACAGATTCAAATAATCTGAGTAAAAAAATTGGAATGTATTTTCATATTTATTAAAATTACCAAGGATTTAGAACAGCAAAAATGGGGTCACGGAGCACCGTAAAAATTGAGCAAATTACTAATTTTCACTTTAAAGTATTTACAGCCATACCTCTAATAAATGGAGCAGAAACGAAACAAAATTTACATGTTTAAATAAAGTATTGCTGTATCAATTTAAATGAAATCAGCTTAAGTTATATGTCGCTACATTTAAAAGATATCAGTTTTCAAACACATATGGACTTGATTAAAAAAAAGCAAAAAAAACTATGACTTTGTAGGACGTCACGGAGCAGCAAGTAGCAATAAAATTGTACTTTATATTCGGGAAACTTCTTCTACAAGCTATAAAAATCCATATAAACCAGTATTTGTATGAAAAAAAATCTGTGTATTTGTATTAAATGGGAAATACAATTTTTGAGTGGTAGTGAGTTTGAGTCGGATGATGGATTGTCTGCAAAGAAACAGGTTAAAGTTAAAAATATTGTCGAAAGAGTTAGGAACGTCATTGAACGTGATGTGTGCTTCACTGTTGCAGAATTGAGAGAGTTACATGGTAAATTCAAGAATTTGAAAACAATGACATTCTTATTCAAGCTATATTTGTACAATTGTTCGCAAACTAGGTGTTAAGTGTTATGGATATGTTTTTTGAATGGAGAAGACGCTACAAACCGTGTTTGAAATTAAGAAAATTAGTATAATTTTGACAAACTTTTTCAACGTTGTCTTTGACGCTACAATGTTGGTTAACCGTGCTCCTTGGTAACAAAACATGTTGGTTTAAATTTTGGCTAACACGAGTTCTATTTAATCAAATGGAATGAAACTTCATACTTCGACAAAATAAATGTTTATGTTTACAAAAATGTGTTGATCTATAATCTTGTAATAATTATATGACGATGAGAAGCATTGTCTACGTATTTTTTGAATGACCCTCGTAATATTGAATAACAGCTGGTCTGAAGATGTGTTCTTTTTTAGGTTATTGTACAATATTGTTTGTATTTTTTAAATTTACGCAGGCTAGGTAAATTTTGATATATTTAGTTTTATTTTTTGCAACTGCCTTTATTTGGTACATGCTAATTTGAAAACAGGTTATTTGTTTTATTACAGAATTAATAGACCATGTATTTGGATAATGATAGATGTATGTATATTGAGCCATCTGAAAGGTTTAAACGGTTTTTAAAATAAGGCCCTTTTGCCATTATAAAATGCTTGTTTTCATCGCAGTCAGTGAAATTTTAATTTAAAAAAAAAAAACAAAGGAAAGATTTTCCAAATAATATACATACATGAAGGAAGAGAACTTCATTATAAACATTAATCTATTAGATATCACTGATGCTGAAAAAATTGTCTGATAAACATTTCAGATATAACAAAATTTCAAAAATGTTACTTATGGGCAAAAAATTATTTATTTTCGACAGATATTGTTACAGAATATACAACTTGAAGATTAAATCAAGTTTTACTTTAAATAAAAATCTCCTGGGAAAAGTATTTTCACAATGTATTACACAATGTGAACAAATGTTAATGACAGTCGTTTTTGTATGACCAGCTCGGCCTGGTAATGATGTTGTGAGTAATTATTATACAAGCACAGCTCTGGTGCTTCTCATTCATCAAAGGTTACTGTGATGGACTCCTCTGAATTTATATGTTGTTTATTTTCATGTCAAAGAAAGTTGGGCCAATAAATGTGTGCATCTAAAATCTTGATTTTATTGTACATTTTTACTGTGAATTATTCTTCCTTGCACTGAATTCAGTGGTGCCGGATGCTGAAATCAACATTATCAAGATTCTGACAGTGTCTTTATTCTCCTTAATTTTTAAGATTTTGTTTTGTCTGTATTTAGATTTTATACTAAAACTAATTATAGGATCATATATATATTCATTACGTTTGCCAACACCTTTCATCAGTCGATCAGATTTACAGTAGACGTATCTAATTCAAAAAAACGTATTCCTAGATACTACATCTACCCTGATTGATGGTGAAATCGAATTCAGTCTCCACACCAAACCCACAGACTCCCACTTATATCTTATGCCCACTAGCTGTCATCCCCCACACACTTTAAGGGAGTGCCTAAGGGTCTAGCCACCAGAATTCGACGCATCTGTTCGTCCCCTGCCTTATATCAGGAGCAAAGTGGTCTTCTTAAGTCCCACATATGCAAAAAAGGCTACAATGCCCGCACCGTGCAAACAGCTATTGATGAGATGGCGGGACATGACAGGTAAAACCTATTACGCTACAAGGAGAAAGACAATAGCGGCAGGGTCCCTCTGGTAACCACATTCCATCCCGTCCTTAAAAAAACCTTAGCGGTATCCTTCAAAAGAACCTACCAATTCTCCATTCAAACAAACAAATGGCAGAGGTCTTTAAGGAACCCCCTATTGGCTGCATACAGACGCCCAAGGCACCTAAAGGACATGGTAGTAAGAACCAGATTGGACAACCCATTACCTAACGGGGGTTTTAAAACTTGCTCTGACAGATGTCTTCTTTGTAAGCACAGCACTGATACAGACAGTTTTAACAACCCTGTTACAGGCCGCAGCTACAAAATACTAGGGAATTTGTCCTGTCATACTGACAACTGCATTTATCTTATCAGTTGCTAAGTTTGCTCCAAACAGTATATTGGTGAAACAGGAGATCTCCACCGGAGAGTCAATAACCATTGTTCGACCATTAGGACAAAAAAACTCAATGAACCTGTTGGGGAACAATTTAGCCTTGAGGGTCGCAAATGGGAGGACATGACAGTAGTGGTTATTGACCATAACCCAAGATGGACAGACGCTCAGGGAAAAAGCAAAGAAAAGTTCAAGGATGCAGAGATTGAAGTCATTCCGCACTAATGGTATTAACAAACTGAATGACTTCACCAGAATGAACGTCAACTAGACCCAATTTCCGATGATACTAAACAAGATTATTCTCTCAATTTAGTGTAAACTCTACAGTTAATTTGCGTTACCAACTCTCGAACAACCCACATAACTATGTACCTACTGCTTACGCTTTTGTTAATTATTTTTTCCCGATAATTAGTCCTAAAACATTTCAAAATTAATAACAGATAATTAATATGTTAAAATATCCCTGCTATATTATTTTTCTTTGATTATTCTTTAACAAGTATAATTACGCCATTTTAAGAGAATAAAACAATGTACGATTAACTGATTGTCGTAATTAATTAGCATAATTAATTCGTTCAATTATCTAAATCGCACTTCACCCGAGTATACCCGATAGACCGGACGCATTTCATAGCGGTCCGGATTTCTTTCTTTACATGCTATAATAGTGTTCTTAAAAATTCTAATTCAACATGTAACTTAGTATTAAATATATAGTGTTTAGTAATTTAGTAGTAGTGCTAGTTGTTTTTGTTTCTCTTTTTTAGCTGACCTGAGCCATAGGCTCAAGTGAGCTTTTCTGATCACATTTTGTCCGGCGTCCGTCTGTCTATCCGTCCGTCTGTCTGTCTGTCCGTCTGTCTGTCTGTCCGTCTGTCTGTAAACTTTTCACATTTTCGACTTCTTCTCAAGAACCGCTGGGCCATTTTCAATCAAACTTGGCACAAAGTATCCTTGGGTGAAGGGGATTCAAGTTTGTTCAAATGAAGGGCCACGCCCTTTTCCAAATGGAGATTATTATGAATTAGAGAAAAATTAATGGCATTTTTAAAAAATCTTCTTCTTAAGAACCACAGGGCCAGGAAAGATGGAACTCATGTGGAATTATCCTCAGGTAGTGTAGATTCAAGTTTGTTCAAATCATGACCCCCGGGGCTAGGGTGGGGCCAAAATGGCCGACCCAAGTTTTACAAAGGAATATATAGGAAAAATCTTTAAAAATATTCTTCTCAAGAACCACTGGAAAGATGAAACTCATGTGGAATCATCCTCAGGTAATGTAGATTCAAGTTTGTTCAAATCATGACCCCCTGGGCTAGGGTGGGGCCAAAATGGCTGACCCAAGTTTTACATAGGAATATATAGGAAAAATCTTTTAAAATCTTCTTCTCAAGAACCACTGCGCCAGGAAAGATAAAATTCATGTCGAATCATCCTCAGGTAGTGTAGATTCAAGTTTGTTCAAATCATGACCCCCTGGGCTAGGATGGGGCCAAAATGGCTGACCCAAGTTTTACATAGGAATATATAGGAAAAATCTTTAAAAATCTTCTTCTCAAGAACCACTGGAAAGATGAAACTCATGTGGAATCATCCTCAGGTAGTGTAGATTCAAGTTTGTTCAAATCATGACCCCCGGGGCTAGGGTGGGGCCAAAATGGCCGACCCAAGTTTTACATAGGAATATATAGGGAAATCTTTTAAAATCTTCTTTTCAAGTACTTCAAAGCTATGACTAATGAAATTTATATGCAGGGTTCTCCATGAGCTGTTTTACTGTGTTGCTCCCGACACAGTAAAATTTTCTCCGACACAGTAACGATTCAAATTTTATGCATGCAACACAGTAAAAATTTTGCCGACACAGTAAGATCTGTGATAATCAGAAAATATAAACACACAAATTCTCTCTAACTGAGACTCTAATCAAACAATTATATCGTCTTTCAATTATAAAAGTTAGAGCACTTAAACACTAGGGCTTCTCCTTGCATATTCAATTATCTGCTAGACCCTCGCTGGACTTTACGCATGATGGAACAAAGACAAATAATTTGTTTTCACACTTCCATATCAGGGTTAATTGGTAGTTGCAATAAAATACATTGTATTATTTTTAAAAAAAAATATTAAATATGTCTTTTCTATAGAGCCACGGCTCCAGAATAATTTTAGCACTATAAGTCAGACATAACATCGAATCGATATATAATCAGTCATTTAATTGATGTTAATAAATTGCTTAAAATTTTGAACATATTCAAGGAACTCTTAAAATATTTTACTGTTCTGAAGTTTCTTTTTTTATGTAATGCGATAACTCGACAAAAAAACTGATAAATAATCACGGCAATTTTACTTTTAAAAATGTTTAGTAGTACGACTGTATCGGTCAGAATTTCCTCTGCTTTTCAGAACGTGTTTTTTCTTTTATCAATATGTACGACCATAGCATTTGTGTAACTAATTAGCGATTTTTAAATAAGTGTGTGCATGTATTCTTTTGTAATTTTCACAAATAGAGATTCAGTTGCGAATTTGATCGCGAAAATTCCGCGAAATTTTAGTTCTTCGCGTTAACTCTGCAACACAGTAACATTTCAAATGATGGAGAACCCTGATATGGAATCATCCTCAGGTAGTGAAGATTCTAGTTTGTTCAAATGATGAATGCCTTGGGGGGTGGGTGGGGGGGGGTTGTCTTAATTCAAGCCCAATGTGCTCAGGTGAGCGCTGTGGCCCCTGGGCCTCTTGTCCTTTGTTCTTATGACTTTTAATCTTTTTTTCTTTGTCCTGAGAAAGGGACAGGGCGTCCTGAAAAATTGACAATTTTTATTGTTCCTGTCGTTGGTCATTTTTAGTGCTATATATATATATATTTTTTAAGCTCACCTGAGCCGAAGGCTCAAGTGAGCTTTTTTGATCACATTTTTTTCTGTCGTCCGTCGTCCGTCCGTCTATCTGTCCGTCCGTCTGTCCGTCTGTAAACTTTTCACATTTTCGACTTCTTCTCAAGAACCACTAGGCCAATTTTGACCAAACTTGGTACAGAGCATCTCATTGGGTGAAGGGGAATTTACATTGTTAAAGTAAAGGGCCAAGTCCCGTCAAAAGGGGAGATAATCAAGAAAAGACAAAAATAGGGTGGGGTCATTAAAAAATCTTTTTTCCAAGAACCTTTTGGCCAGAAAAGCTGAAACTTATATGGAAGCATCCTGGGGTAGTGTAGATTCTAAATTGTACAAATCATGACCTCGGGGGGTAGGGCGGGGCCACTATGGGGAATCAAAATTTTACATAGAAATATATAGGAAAAAATCTTTGAAAATCTTCCTCTCAAGAACCACTGGGCCAGAAAAGCTGAAACTTATGTGGAAGCATCCCGAGGTAGTATAGATTCTACATTATTCAAATTATGACCCCCAGGGGAAGGGCGGGGCCACAATGGGGAATCAGATTTTTGCATAGAAATATATAGGAAAATCTTTGAAAATCTTCTCAAGAACCACTAGGCAAGAAAAACTGAAACTTATGTGCACATGGAGGGATCCTGGGGTGGTGTAGATTTCAAAATGTCTAAATTATGATCAGTGGGTAGGGTGTGGATGCATTATGTATTACAAGGGGGAAATCTTGTAAAGAACAGAATGGTCAAAGCTTCTCAGGAGAGCGATGTGGCCCATAGGCCTCTTGTTTTAATTTAGTGTTAAATCAAGTAAAATTCTCATTCCGTAAGCTGCACTCTTATAGTTCTATTCCTCAGCGGGACCCTTGGTGAATGGTCAGTTTTCTAGTTTCTTCACAACTAAGGTTTTGATTTGAACATATTTTATTGTTTTGATGTTATAACAAAAGGATTGGACACAAGTTCTTAAAAACTTAGAACGTCCTTTGTACATTTCTTTCATCCCATTCATGATTCACCATTATAAGACTTTTTAATGTTACATAAGAAGTAGTTACTCAAATAAAAAAAAACTTTTCAAAGAACTTGAGGCAGAGCGAAATTTGAAATGAGCGTCAAGGCATTTTCCGGCAGGGAAATGTGTCGACTTGATGCGTATTCCTCCACTAATCACATCCAAGGTTTGAATGGAACGTAGCGGAGTCAGCCGAGGATTGCCGATTTAAGGTTGATAAAATAGTCTTCTTTTGCCAAACGGAAGTTAATGAAAAGGGAAATTCCTATATATTCCTTTGCTGCATTTTGCAAAATGTTCACAACACGGTGTATTTTGCACACTAGGGTCTTAAATTTGTTGTTTGTGTATACGAACCCGTTCCCGTTTGTATATAAAATATAAATTCTTTACATGTCAGACAGATGTTCCAGTAGATGACATTTTACAATTTACAGTTAATGGATGAGTACGTTGGTTCGAATTTTCATACCTGATTTAAGGACAGATGATACAAAAAAATTTCTCTTTGAAAGAGACTTAATATCATGTCACAAGTTTAGAAAGGGGGATAATTCTAAGAATTTTTTCTCCTTAGAACTTGAAAATGAAATAGACTTTAAAATATTAGTAATATTTTAATGTACATGTGTAATTACAAAAATAGGACAAAACACATTCAGTAAAGGTTTACAGATGAGAACAAATTTCAGAATATGTTACCTTGGTTCTAAACGTGTAATTTCAACTTTAGAAAAATATACCAAGCCAGGTGAACTTTATTATGAAAGCAAAATGGTAAAAATCAGCCTATGGTTTATTGCTGATTTTTTGTCATTTTGTATTTCCAAATCAAATTCACCCGGCTTGGGATATTTTTCTTAAGTTTATATTACACTTTTAGCACAACGGTAACATATTCTGAATTTTTTTTTCACCTGTAAACCTTTACTGAGTGTTTTTGTCTATATTTGTTTTTTTTATTGAAATATTAGTAATATTTTCCAAGTCTATTTCATATTCCAGTTCTTAGGAGAAAAAATGCTATGAAATATCCACTTTTGACATGATATTAAATGTATTCCAAAGAAAAAATTTGTTTGTATCATCTGACCTTAATTAAATTGGATTTTACTCCCCTCTTTTAACAGGTCTAGACCATTACCTTATACGGAAGGCAATTTCAACACATGACGATGTCTTCGTTACACCCGTTCTCCAATCAAGTGAATGAGTCCCAAAGCATGACAGTCTACTACGTGTGTACGATTCAATGGCGACACGAGGTTTTCGTCGGTTTTCTGCACAATATTTGACTCGTCACCGGAAAAAAAAACTGTAGAGCTTCAATATCACATTAAAGGACCAAAATTGAAAGATTACATTCTACAGACATTACTCCATGCCACATTTGATATTGGAGATTTTTATATGATTGATAGATGCTTCGAATACCATACTTTAAACGCCTTGACGTTTGCATGTACATAAAACACTTTCTGATAATATTAAGGGGTTAAATAATAATTGCACATCTTCTCCTGCTGTCTAAAAGCAAGAAACTATATACATGTATTACCTACTATAACTATGTACACGTATATCACGTGAAAAGATCTCAATGTTTTATCGACACGATAGCACCTACGTCTCTTTGAACAATAATTTAGGCCGATGTATTATAAGTCAATATAAAGTTTCATAGAGCTGTAAATGTGAGCATGGAGATGAAAGATTATAAAACATTTTAAATATTAAAGAAGTGAAAATAAGTTTCCAAGGGACAATTCAAGTTGGCTTTTATTTGGTTTGCCGAGTGTGCATTGCAGCTGGATCATTCAGCAGTAGGTAAAGTAAACAGATAACTAATTTACATGCAAATTTATGCTGACATCAGAAAATCGGGTGGTCTAGACCTGTTTAAATATCAGGAATATAAACACATTTCGCATCTCTACATTTTTTTATGGTTGGAATTTCCTCCTGTGTAGTAAAACGGGCCTTGGTTTAAAGCTTTTCAAGATTTTGTGCTTGGCGTTGACTATTTATTATATCATTTGGTTGTAATAAACTTTTCATGTTTTCCGATTGTTCTAATTTGGATAAAATTCATTTAGCCTTCATAAGGATATTTCTGTTTCTTAGGTATACAAAGGCCTTAAGAACCTAACATGGCGAAAGCGCTTGCAGTAAATATTTTGTGATATTTTTGGATTACAGTAAAACTCGGTTAAAGCGAAGTCCTGGGGACCTGTGAATTTAATTCGCTATATCCGTAATTCGGTATATCCGTATAACGAATTCGCATAACCATAAATAGCGAATTCTCTATATGCATGCTTTCCTTCAAGTATTACCACCAAATATGTAAGGGAAGTAAAAATTAGGAAAAAAACTTTGATAACCAAGGTTTTATTTCAAATTGAATTTTTATTTACATTCTATAATACAATAAAGTCAGTTCAATTTATTAAATTTTGAGATCCTTGAAAGTTCGTTATAAAAGATGTAAATTTCATGAAATTTTACCTCAGCAGGACTCAAAATCAGTTCGCTATATCCGTAAATTCGTTATATCAGAGTTCGTTATAACCGTAAAATTTTACAAAGATTTGTTAAGAATTTAGTTGGGGACCCAGAAAAACTTCGCTTTATCCGTGAATTCGCTATATCCGTGTTCGTACTAAACGAGTTTTACTGTATTAATTTTAATATTATATATGAAAAGTATAATTTTCTGAATCTATGGCACTCAGCTGCAGTAAATTTTATGTTTACATTGTAGCTTTCAATCTTGAAATTGAGAGTCATAATTATGAATGGAACTTCAAGATCTCACACTAAAATGATTAAATTAAAGCCACAGTCTGAAGTTTGATCGTAAATATAAAGGAAATTAATTGAAAGTTGATTTTATTAGGATATTGATGTTAAAAATATATCTTTTTTTCTTATTAATTTTATAAAAATTGGTTTTTTTTTTACATGTATTTGATTTTCATCACTTTACCACTGGAATACTCAGTCACAAAGAGGTTGTCTCTGGTGTCTATACATAAACCGTATAAACGGCATATAACATAGTTATCAATGTAACGGAGGAACTGTCCATCCTGATCTAGGATGTGGATACACTTATTGTTGTTGTCTGATATGAGGATCTGACTCTGGCTGTCTGTTGTGATGCTAAGTGGATAGAATGATTGCCTGTTAGTAAAGGGACGACCAGTATATCTAAACCGGAGTTTTCCTGCCTGATTAACCACCACTACTGCATGTGCTCTACAGTCAGCCACACAGATATCCAGGTTCTTGTTCTCACTTATGTATTTAGTAAAGTCACCAGATGAATACAGAGGTTTACCTTCACTATCAAACTGAATTGTTTGTTTCTCTTTGGAGTCAGAGTAGCGGGCAACTTTAGTTTGCTTATCACTATCACTGACCATGGTAACCAGGAGGTCGCCAGAAGAGGTACTACAGACATAGCAAGGTTTCCACCCCTGAAGTCTGATCACTTCCTGTATCTGATCATTCTTCTCTATGTTTACAGTTCTTGAACCAGGGTCAGTATAAACTATATCTCCACTCATTATCACTGCTATATCACGTGGATAGTTCCCAGACTTGGTTTGGATTGATTTCAGTAGTTTGCCCTGGAGGTTGTAGAGTTTCATGATTTTGTCATTTCCACGTGTCCAGATTTTGTCATCACTGATACAGGCAACACTGAATAGTGGATCATTCCCAGTGTCTATGGTGGTGATGAGCTCTGGTTCATCAAGCGGTGTTTTGAATGGAGTACAGAATATAGCTTCTTCGGTCCTCATTGTGTAGCAATGTTCTTCTGTAAAAACAGTTGTAAAAGATGATGCTGACAATGAACCGAACGCTTGATGTAGCTGTTCTGTGTTGATTTCATGAGGATGAAAACTTGGAAATGAAACTTTAACGTTGGAAAGTACTTTTCTGTATTCAGCATTACTGGGTGTGTATGCCGAAGTTAGGAAGGTATCATTGTAGTCCAATATTTTCTTTAGATCAAGTATGCACTGTTTTACATCAGAAGTAATCTGGTTGATTTCATTTTCATGTTTATTTAAAGCAGCCAGGTGTTTAGTTTTCATTTGGTCAATGTCAGAAATCTGTTTGTTGACAATGATATTAATTTCTCTGTGCCAATCTTCTCCTTGTTTGGTGACGGCTGATATTAGTTTCCCATATTTTCCATCAAGATCAGATTTTTCAAGAACTATTTCTGATGCAATCTCATCATATCTAGGACATAAACACTTTTCCAATTCTTGAAGATCATTTTTAATTTCTTCTTTTTTGTCATAAAATATCTTAAAGATGTCTACGAATGTGTGCCCCTTATGCATGTCTGATACACAAAGGGAACACACGGGGGTGTCACATTTCTTACATTGAAGTTCACAAAGTTTTCCAGCATGGACGGGGCATGTAGGTGTAGTAACCTTTTGTTTGTATGGTACCACTTTATGTTCTTTGGATAAATCAGAGAGATGCCCCCCTACACAGGCCTTACAGAGTTTGACATGACAAAAGTTACAGTACAATGGGGAACAGGAGTGTCGCATAGGTCACAGCGCAGGACATCTTGGGCACTAAACCAAGGGTCCATTGAAAATTCAATTAACAAAATTTCTCTGTAAAGAATAATTTGAAAGCCATCTTTTATTATATCATTTGCCCGGATATATTTTTCGATCAGCTGTTTTAATTGATAACCATCATAAAAAAGAAATAAAATTAAAAAGACCGTCTTACTTGGTACAGATATGATGTAAATTCCAACAGTGCTTTAGAGCTAATGCCTTGATCTTAGTGAATCAGATCTGTTTGTTCCTGGTATCTATGGGAATCAATAAGTTTTTAAAGGTATAAAATATTTTATACATGCAGTAGGGAGTACAGATATGATACATGTTCCAACAGAATTATCAATTCCTGTTTCAAACTAAAGCCTTGATCTGTGATCTAAATGTTCATGTTATCTACGGGGATCTGTATAAGCCGTGTTTTAATGATTTAGGTCTGCAGTTTGTATTGAACTGAACGATGCATTGAAATAACTTGGACAGAAAAGATGTATCCAAATCATTGAAATTATAAACTTTAAAAAACGTGGATGACAATCGCAGGTTACTAATAAATTAGTAGACTTTTAGGTTTTATTTAGACTGCTGTAATTGTTTGAATTTTAAATGTTTTAATTGTTCCATTTTGTAAGCTCTAAAATGTATTGCATTGGGATGATCTGATAACATTGTTTAATATTCCACACTCCAAACTTGATCGACATTAACTTTATTTGCAGATTAACACTCATAATCATGATAGGTTAATTGTCTCTTGATTATAGTGTTTTTAGCTCACCTGAGCCTTCGGCTCAAGTGAGCTTTTCTGATCAAAATTTGTCCGTTGTCTGTCGTTGTTCTCGTTGTCGTTGTCGTCGTCGTTATCGTCGTAGTCGTTGTCGTTGTGAACTTTTCACATATTCATCTTCTCAAGAACCACTGGGCCAATTTCAACCAAACTTGCTACAAAGTATCCTTGGGTAAAGGGGATTCAAGTTTGTTCAAATGAAGGGCCACGCCCTTTCCCAAGGGGAGATAATTATGAATTAGAGAAAAATTAATGGTATTGTTAAAAAATCTTCTTCTCAAGAACCACTGGGCCAGGAAAGATGAAACTCATGTGGAATCATCCTCAGGTAGTGTAGATTCAATTTTGTTCAAATCATGACCCCCGGGGCTAGGGTGGGGCCAAATTGGCCGACCAAAGTTTAACATAGGAATATATAGGAAAAATCTTTAAATATCTTCTTTATCAAGTACTTCAAAGTCATGCTTAGTGATATTTATATGGAATCATCCTCAGGTAGTGTAGATTCTAGTTTGTTCTAATCATGACCCTCTGGGGGTTATAATTCAACCAACCCCCCACTCAGTAAACTCTGTTCTGATCTGATTTGTGCCCCTTTTTCCTAGCTGATGTGCTCAGGTGAGCGCTGTGGCCCCTGGGCCTCTTGTTTTCAATTGTATTGAAGATCTTTTTATAAAAGATTTTATGACTTTCCTTTTAATTTCATCAAATTATTTAAATAGGTTTGTCATGAAAAAGAAATTTGTGGCATGCATTCCTTGGTAGGAATATAAAATATAATTGACCACAACTGGTTAGAAAAAAAATATTTATGTAACACTAAATGCAAACTTAGGATAATTTTGGCAAAAGTTGGGTTTGTTTGAAATTAGATCAAACTCGGTTGCTAAGATATGGAAAATTAAAGTACCAAAAGAAAGGTTTCGTTATTAGGTATACCTGCAAACACGGCCAAATATATGATCTTCTCCCATTCCAGCCATGGTTGAATAAGAAGAGAATATTTCTTACCTTATTAAAACAGTGTCTTATGACCAATGCAAGGAAAAGCATAGCTAGGAATAAATTTTGACATGATTGTTCAATACCCAGTCACAGTTAATGAAATATTCTTTGTTTTCTGATGATATCAATATTGATAATTTCATCTGCGATGAAAACAAAAGTTGTCATTGGCTGAACATGACATCACAGCATGGGGGAGTAATATCTAAGATAACGACTATTTATGTTTCATTTATCAAGCATTCGTAGGTAGAGGAGAGCTATATGCCGACTCCAATCCATGGCTTGAAACAATATGCAATAAGTTCCGCAGAAGTCTTGAGAAGCTGAAAGTGCTCGAGATGCCCTCGCTAAATCCATCTACAGTCGACTGTTTGGTTATATTGTCGCCAGTGTCAACAAGGCTATTCCATTTTCCTCCACTGTTAGCTACATGGACCTGTTGGACTTTGTGAAGTTTGGTAAGAAATTATATTTAAAAATGGCATGAACAATTAGTTATAAATTTTATTTTAAGAAAACAGAGTATTATCAGATTATTATGATGAATTATTCTTATTAGATTTAAAAACTATCTCCAGATTCGTCTGTACTTAGAATGATTAGATCATGATTTGTTATTTGAAATCAAAATCTGATGAGAGAAATCGGAATTAAATATATCTGATCAGAATGGGGTTCTATTTCAAAAGAAAAAATTCAACATTTTAGCATTTGAAATTTTTCATTGGACAGATCAAATTCTTGTAACAATTCTTAAATCAATATAGCTTTAATCTGTTGTTAACGTACTTGTGAATTAGAAATGATGCTTTGTTTTTCTAGAGTTTTTCCAAGTAAACAGTTTTGAACAGTTCTGTATCTTATACTTAAACAAGAAACTACAGCAATTCTTCAATGAGAGGAATCCTAAACATGTATTCTTAATAATTCTTTAATGTTTATTTTAACATGGATTTAATTCTGCAAGTGGTTATCCTACTTATACTCATACTTCCCTTTCTAAGGACGAAATTCTTCAAAATCATATGTCACTTTTAAATATATCTAATATTACACAGAGCCAAAATAAATTTGAACTAACCTATATATATATTGGATTCCGAAATTTAAAAAAATCATCACAAACAAATATACATTGCGGGTTCCAGTAAATATTCAACCAAGCCTCTTTCGTTACCCCTCACTCAGATATTGAAAGAAGTGAAGGAAATACTTCAAGAGTACAGTGCAACAATATATTCAAGAAGTGTAGTGAATCAGATGTGGATGCTAAAAAATTCCAAAAAAGTTTTGGACAATTGGAAATCACAAGATTTACCAAAATCGACACCTTAAAACCTTACGACTTTTCCACTTTATATACAACCATTCCCCACGATAAATTAAAGTCCAAACATTTTGATATCATTGACAGCTGCTTTTTCAATTAAAAATGGAAAAAAAGTTCACTGGGAAATGCACTTTTAGTTGGTATGTGATCAAATCTACTGAGAAATAAACAAAGACTACACTGTACATGTATCTATAATTTTATAATGACGAAATCAAATATAAACAAACATAATGAAATAAACGTTACACATGTATAGTAGTGTGGTCCTTTTTTACGCCCTTGGTTTACTGGTTAGATGGTTAGCAAAGGGTATTTTGGTTGATTTCATTGTGTATAACAAAGTATTTCTAATTAAAGCATTGTCTTTTTATAATGAATAATTAGATAACACATATCCAAAAATACAAGCCAATTTTTAATACCAAGCATTCTAAAAAAAATGCTGGAATAATTCCCCCATCAGACTACGGTCGGCGGAGACATTTAGATTATATACTATAAAAAATATTCTTGATAATTATAAGATACTTTCCTTTAATAGACGAATTTTATGTTCAAGATTCACATTCAACTACATTTACAATTTTCTTTTTTACTTAACTTAAGCAATGAAACACTATAACAAGATTAACCAAACAATTCCATGCTGACCGATATAAAAATGAGTCCATTTCAACTGAGAGCTAGCAAGCACATTTATACTGCAGACATTTACTGTGAAATCATTAATTTTCGTGGCGGCTTAATTTTTGTTGTTTTCGAGATATTAAGAGGACCACGAATTCAAGTCTACCACGAAATTTTAAACATTACATAAATATCGACTAAACAATTCTTCATCCACGAAATTCAATCCTCAAGGAACCAAGAGTTTTTCTCAAACCACGAAAATTTGACCCAACGAAAATACGTATGTGATTTTACAGTACCCGTAACGACACACTTGATGAATATAGAGATTTACCTTCTTTATCAAACTGAATGGTTTGTATCTCTATGGAGCCACAGTAGCGGACAACTTTTGATTGTTCATAGTCAGCACTGATCATTATTACCAAGAGGTTACCAGAGGAGGTACTACAGGCATAGCGAGGTTCCCACCCCTGTATTTTGATCACTTCTTGAATGTGCTTATTCTTCACGATACTTTTAAAAGTTCTTGTACCAGAGTCAGTATAAACTAGATCTCCACTCCTTGTCACTGCTATGTCACTTGGCCAGTCCCCTGACTTGGTTTGGATTGACTTCAGCAGTTTACCCTGGAGGTTGTAGAGATTCATGATTTTGTCATCTTCACAAGTCCAGATTTCTTCATCACTGAGACCGGTAACATTGCGTAGAAATTCATACCCAGTGTCTATGGTGTTGATGAGCTCTGGTTTATCAAACAGTGGTCTGAATGGAGAAGAATATACAGTTACTGGTGTTTTCATTGTGTAGTCATGTTCTTCTGTTGTAATGGATAATGCTGACAGAGAACCGAATATTTCATGAAGTTGTTTTGTGTTGATCTTGTGAGGAGAGAAATTAGGCAATGAAACATTGGCTTTAGGAGGTAAATTTCTGAATTCAGCATTCCTGGATATGTAGGCAGAGGCTAGGGAGATATCATCTGAATAATATGTTTTCTTCAAATATAGCAAACTCTCTTTTAAATCAGATAAAATCTGTTCAATTTCTTTTCCATTATTGACCAGAACAGCTAGGTGTTTTGTTTTCATCTCATCAATTTCAGATTTCTGTTTGTTGACAATGATGTCAATTTCTCTGCGCCATTCTTCTCCTTGTTTGGTGACAGCTGTTGTTAATTTCTCATAGTGGCTTTCCAAGCTGATTTTTTCCGAGTTTAAATTTGATGCAATTTCCTCATAAGTAGGAAGTATTCTCTGTTCTAATTCTTTCAAATCCCTGCTTAAAATGTCTTTAAAGAAGCTAGGTTTTTGTAATCTATCTGTTAATTTATGTCCATGATGTTTATTAGAGGAGATGCAGGTGGAACAGACAGGAATGTCACATTTCTCACAGTAAAGTTCACAGTGTTTCTGGGTGTGGTTTGGACATTTTGGATAATTAGGGGTAGCAGTTCGGTGTTTGTATGGTACAACGTTGTGTTTCTTAGATGAGTCAGAAAGATGCTCTCTTACAAAGACCTTGCACATGTTAATCTGACAAAGTTCACAATGACTCTGTAATGCAGCTCTTTGACAGAGGTCACAGAGGAGGAGTACTTGAGCTCTGTCTAAGGGATCCATTACTGGGATTTTTGTCAAACGATCAGATGACTCTGTATTAAAGAAAAGGGAGATTTGGATCATCGACTACAAAAAAATACACAATATTTATTGAAGGGGACCATCTTGGGTTTTCATTGTGCAATATTTCGCGCATCATTGTTAAATATGATAGTTTCTGTTATAACGCAACCATTTTCTGTTATTATAAAATTTAATAAAATTAAGAAATTATAGATTGAGAAATTTAATATCACTGATTTTATTATATAATTAAAATGATTTGTCAACTGATAGGTGTAGATTGACTTTCCTATTAGTGTGCTTTTGACGTTATGATAAACTGAAATTCTTAAAATAGGGTAATAAAAATATTATTAAAGAAGAAGTAAAAAAATAAATATTCTCTTGAAATTTAAAGCATAAAGATTTAAGACTATATTCATAATTTTTAATTTTTTTGGTATAAATCCTTTTTAATCATCATATATTGTAGTGCTCCATAAATACAGGAAATTCAATTGGAATTTTGAGATGCCCCCTCTGGAAACAAGGCCGTATAGAATTTTCATTTCTTATATATAATGTACAATAAAGTTACTGTATTACTCTTCATATATTATAGTTTGAGCAAAGAGTCTATTGTAGTTTTTGTACAATTTGCTTGAAAGTGCAAATACTCGTAATTGACACATTCCTCTATAATCCTATAGTAAATGCATGGACCCGTATTTTGAGAGGGTCTCTTAAAGATATCTGGACGGTAGATTTACCCCAAACTTGGTATGTTCACTAAAATCAATGTAAGATATATATATGGTATAAAAATAAACAGTTTCTCCATAGCAGTTTTCACACAATAAAACCCCAATCGGTTCCCTTAAAAAGAAAACATTACATTCAAGGAATTAGTTTTGTGTGTGAAATTGTTATATGAAAATCACAGAGAAAATGGACATTAACTGATCAAAAAAAAAAAATATCAATATCTGTAAATAATTTAATTTTGCTTGTATTCTTGCCTCTGATTGGTTGATTTCCAAAAAGGAACGTATAACATTTTGTATAATCTGGTTTGGTATGGGGACACACCCCCTTGACAACCAGCTGAATCATCTGTATCCATCAATCCCCTCATTTCCAGTCCTTCGGATTCATGAAAAATTCCAGATTTAATAAATGTACCTTTAACTTCAAACAGTTGCTCGATCTTACCTCATGTAAACAAGCATCATGGCTGCTAGATCTATGTATCAGTTTTTACCTCCCCTTGCCTCCCATCACTTCCGTTACTACGGTTGTATTATTGCGCGGTCAATTTGAACTAATAAAAACAACACAATTTTACATCCCCAATTGTTTAATTATTTTAAAATTAAATTATAAGGAATGACTCTAATTCTTGGCCAGATTATCGAGTATAATATGGTTTGGGTCAGTTTACGCTTTTTTATAATCCGCTTCGCGGATTATAAAGCGTAAACTGACCCAAACCATATTATACTCGATAATCTGGCCAAGAATTAGAGTCATTCCTTAAACAATATAGTTCAGAGGACATCAACACAGATCCCTGGAAATTCCAGCGTCAGGATCAGGTGCCCAGGAGAAGTAAGCATCCCCTGTTGACTGTTGCCTTATGTTTTTATCAGGTAGACGAGAAGTGGCGTAGTAATATTCAATATGAAAGCAAAGAACAAATAATTGGTATGAAAAAAGTCAGCAAATTAATTTATTATATTGCATTTGCTTAGAAGATAACAAATAAAGCCAGTATAGAAATGACAGGAAGGATATATTTGAAAATGCTGTCTAAATTCTTGTTTTTGAAATTTTCATGTAAAAGCAAACATTTTTAGAAATATTGAAGATTATAGTAAATTTCAGTTATTAACAGTTTAGACTAGAGTGGCTAAATTTACAACTGCATTTCAGCTAATTCTGTACACATGCAATCATTACAATTCATGTAACTCATGCGATCATTACAATTCATGTAATGACAACAGCAAGGTTGTGTAACATTAACTAAAATTTACTTGTCTCACCTCTTAATCTAACATGGCCTCTCGATAATCCCGTATATATTACAATTTATTTCCTTGTCTTCATTCTAAATGTTAACCTTTAATCATGTCATGTGATTTAAATACCTGAGATATTATCAGTTATCCAGGTTCAAATAAGGGTGCACGGGGATTTACCCCGGGTTTTATTCCATACACCCTGAGGCCGAAGGCCAAAGGGAGTATGGAATACAACCCGTGCATGGTAAATCCCCGTACACCCTTGATTGGACCTGGATAACGAATTTATTTCCTATATATCCATAAAATTTCTTTGTAAACATAAATCCAACCTACTGTGTCTCAGCGTATCGATAAGATTTACTACATACTACAATGTATCTTGACGTCATGTCATTTGCTTTGTATTATGGAAAAACTATGCGTTGTGACGTCACGTTTTATTTACACCCGGCTCAAGTCGGGTGTACGGAAATTTACAGCCGACTTTGAGTTTGTAACCAATCAAAGCTCGTGTTACAAGCTAGATAGGAAATAAATAGTTTAACGGTCGATATAATGACCTTAAGGTAGATTGCGGGTTTTCTGACGTCACAATAGGATTTGACGTAAAAAGCTTACCTCGTTCAAATTAGCGAGCAAAAATATCTTCAGCAGTACTGTATGCAGTAATATACAATTATTGCTGGTTTTTGAGGTCAATACAATGATTTAGTCATCTGAGGAATACAATATTCACCAAGCCCGAAGGGCGAGGTGAATATTGTACTTCGAAGATGGCTAAATCATTGTATAGACCTCAAAAACCAGCAATAATTGTTTTATTATATGATTCACTGATAAAATGATACAGTTAATTACTTGTTTGAATTCAATTACGTCCTATCAAATTCAAGAGAGAAGCAGAATTAAAATGTGAATAAACCTTACCAGTCAAATCAATTTGAAATGTTTATATTTTTTTATCAATTTTAAATTCCATGAAAAAAATATACGGTATAATGTCAGTTTTTTTTTATAGGATAGATTTTGAAGGGAAGGAGTATTATCAGGGAAAATCGACTGCCAAATAGTAAAAAAAAATGTTTTCAGTAAAAGTGTTGGAGGGGGTCCCTGCATCCCCTCTTAGCACCCTCACCCTAAAATATATATTCACTTATGTTTTGTTCACATGAAAAAAAATCATAGTCATTTAAATAGTTTTCCAAAACAATTTGTATCAGTTTGGAATTTCCCAATCTATTTTTAGATCAATGTAGAGGAAATAAATCCTTGTAATTACCTGGAACGTCACGTGCAGGTCAATACAACGTAGTATTTAACATAGTTGGATCTCAGTCAATCAGAGAGATGAATTTTATTTAATCATATAATTAAAGGTAATATATATTAAAGGTTGTATGGTGTATTTAAATATTGATTGTGTGTAATTGAGAATAAATGATGCTTTGATCAAGGTGGTCTTTTACACTATAAGTAGTTTTAACGCTGATATCTGTCGTATCTAAGTACCTTTCTAAAATACTACTACCTAATTTTTGATACAAAAACAGATCCACCGCTGGTGTGTATTTTTTCTTTTGGTTCACTTTTAGAATTTTGTTTTGTTTGTTTAATTTAGTATATATACTAATCTACTTCATTTTCATTTGTTTTACAATCAACTCATTATACAAGGTATCCATTTTCTTCGTGACGATGTACGCCTGGATTGGTAATATTTTTATGCGCAACAATATTGTCTGAGCCAAGTTAAAGGTATAAGATTTTTGAAACGAGAAAGAAATGGACAGTACGGTATGGCAATATGCTTAATTAACTATCATTTGTACCTGAGTTTCTCTTACTGATAATTTTTTTTGTTGGGGGGGGGGGGGGTAAAACAAATAATTATAAACAGGAGAGACGTTAATGATTAAGGTAACATCACCAAACAAAATATGTACGTCCTATAATTTGTCATCAGTTCTATAACCCAGACCCTTTTATTATTGACAATCAGTAGTGATTCGGCTTACAACTTCAATTGGTGTTTTGTGCGGGAGTGGGGGGGGGGGTGTCAATGCAAGAATTGCAGGCCCATCGGAAGCAATTTCAGTTAGGAGTATATGTTTTCAGTTGGGGGTACTATCGACAACCAAAAATTGACAAGCATAAAAAAGGAGGGGGTATAAGGCATTTTAATTCAGAGGACACTAGCATATTGTAGTTAATGTTTTCTATAGTATTAATACCTGTTTTCTATAGTATACTGTATGCTTTCTATAGTATTCTATATATCGGCAAAGTAATGATATAAAATTACCTTTACGACATTTTGAAGGGCAAACTGAAGTCTGTTCATTCAGGGATTGACAAAATTAAATTTTTCTATGAAGTATAAATGTATACAATATAGGTCATAAAGTTACTTTAATTCAAATGCAATATTTCTGATTTAAAATTGGGTACATCTAATTAATAGATATAAAGGATACAAAAATGTATATATGTTTAAAAATGTTCTCAAACCCGGTAAGATGCTCCTTTTTCCTTACATTCATGAACATTTGATATAATTTTTCTGCACCCCTAGCCTTGCGTTTATTGCGAGAAAAAGAAATAGTGCCACGCTTTTGGTAAAATATGGCAATGATTAATTCACGGATTGCATGTTTTATTTTAGTGAATTGTTGATACTTATTTTTTTAGAGTCATGCAATAATACGAAAACAATGACGTCGCATCAACGTAATATAACGTCGTGATGAAAATATAATTACTTTTAATAAAAAATTGTTAAACTTTTTTTTGCACGAAATTGAGCGAGAACACATATCATTTTTTTCAATGAATCGATTCTAAATTTACTTCACATTCATTGTATCGAGTAATATAAAATTCGTCTGCTTCGTTTTACTGTTATGATTATGGTTTTGAAATGCGTATACCGGCAGATGTAAAATGTTTATTAATTATTGAATGAATATCTAAAATTGCAGATAACAACACTTACGAGGGCTGTTCAATAAATAATGTCCTCGGTGCTCGAAAAGAAGCAAATGGCCTTCTTCAATGATTTAGTCTTCATGATTTTACTTAATAATCTCTTTTAATAAAAACACATGTCCGTAACATGTTTTATCCAATTTCCTATTGCTTTTAGAACTCATTTTTGGGTATGACCCTTAGTATACTGGAAAATTGCAGATCCAATGATTTCCTGGACTTGTTTCGTCCTTCTGAAACGTGTTTTTTTAAGTTTGGAAATAGAAACAAGTCAAATGGTCAAAGATCATGCGAATATTGTTAATGTGAAAAACATTAACTTTCTGTTTGTCACGAAAACCCTTTTACTCTTCAGGGCTTGCAGGTTTCGGCGCTGTTATGAAGAAATTTAATGTAGTGGATTCCTGATTCTGGGTCCTTCCTCTAATAAACCTTTCGATTTTTTTTTTTTTTTTTTTTTTTTTTACAAAAAATTGCTTTCTAGACTCCTTCAGAAATTAAACTGTCTCCCCGAATACGAATTTGAAGAATAATACCAATAATATTTAAGAAAAATTGCATATATGTCTGTGCTCTTGCATAGCTATGCTCTTGTTAGACCTTTGCTGTTTTTGTCAAGTACGTCTTGTGGTAAATTTTGTTTTGAGCGTTTAAGCAATAGATTCATGTCCCATTATCTGTTTGAATATCAAACAAACGAGGATAACTACAATTACTGATATTTAAGGAATAACTGTCTTATTTTTCGAATTCATGAAGTGATCAATGGATTGGCTTGTGTGATAATTTGCATAAACGCCGATGGCGTTTATGCATAAAATTATCACACAAGCCAATCCATTGATCATCTTCATGAATTCGAAAAATCTGACAGTTATTCCTTATATTTTCATGCTTTGATTCCGCCAATCCACGGGCTCCAAGCTTGCTTCTCTCTAGGTGTTGTCCCGCCCTGCACGTGGTTTTTTTGGAACCGCGCCAAAACATTCATGAGGAAATAAATTACATTTACAATTGGTAATTTTATCTCGGACAAAGACATTGGAAATGTAAATATTTTAAAATAATTGTTAAGACATTCGTACACGCTGTCGTTTCCACTCATTTTTCAAAATATAGGGTGACCTTTGAGTACGAAGCTTTTTACCGTCAAACGTTTCTTAAACAAGTTGTATGTTGAAAGTTTTTGTATGCATCTTATTTTTCGAATAAAAATTCATGACGTGTCTTACTTACAAATTATAAAAGGTATTGGACTTCAGATAAGTGAGAGCAAGCATGTGTCAAAGAGATCAGAGAAATGTCAAACTAAAATCCAAAAATCAGACAAAGGTAACAAGGATGCATGATTGTATTAAATAGTCTAATCAGTATTGATTTCATCATTAATTCTGTACAGTTGTAGTATTGCATACATGAATTATAAATTTATAATGATTATTCAATGTAGATTTAATTCTTCAAATAGCACATAAATTTTCTTGGTAATTGATATTGTTTGTAAACGGGTTCACTAAATATAGACGAGGTCACTTTTGAACTCAGTCTCACTTTAACCAAAGAATTAATAGAAAAGTACGACTGAGATCAAAAGTGTGCTCAATTGTTCTTAATATAAATTATAATTTTGCTTTAATTCATCATTAAGATGTGTAAAGAATGAGGTTTGGCTGTATTGTACAAAATTATTTATTTGCAGGTTACATTGACAAATTAATGAAAGCGGTCATAACTTCAGCATAGGATCAGACCATGAACTCCAGTGGTATATCATGCTGGACAATGTTCCACCTCCACTCTGTAGTGCTTAAAAGACCCAATTAAAAGACTGCTATCCAAAAATAAACTTTATCGATTCTGTAAAAACGGTGCTTTAACCGATGAAGATAATGTGCTATGAATAAGTAATCCATTGAAGAGGCCTGACTGTACCTGTAAAGGTTTATCCTTTATTGGGTTATTTAAGCTTAAAACTGTGATTTATCATTAGAGAATGCAAACTCGTACTAAATTTGAAGACATCTAAACTCAAATAACATTTACATGATTTATGGTAAACTAGTTAGACTGATTATGGTATTGTGTATCTAAATGAAATGTAAAGATTGGAAAGATAATTCTGAAAGACAATTTGTAGTCAAGTGCTTGTATATGTAAATATTGCACATTATTCTGAAGAATCTTTAACATTTTCCCAGTCCTGCTGTTTATATTAATTAAAGGCTTTTTGGAGGATAATTCCTTGGTCTTCCTAAAAAAATGGACTTTATACATGTATTTTCCACCTCATGGCAGCACACGCATTCCCGGGCAGTGGGCATTATAGAATAATTTCCCCAGCTGCATCTACAAAATGTTTACAAATGCTGTTATACAATTCAATAAAATTGCTGTAATTTAAAATTGAATAGTAAGACTAATTTTAAAAAGTCGTGAATCTAAGTTCACTGGAAGGGGTGGGGTCATTTGTTAAAAAATAATTGCAAAACATTATAGAAAAAACAATGACAATGAAAAGAATATTTATAAAAGTGTAAAAAAAAAAGTGGGTTCCCACAACAAATGAAAAATAATGAACGCAAAATTAAAATCAATAGAGACTTAGTAACGTTTTTCATGTTATTAGCTCTTTAGGCCTATATGTGACAATTTTATCTGACCAATGAAAAAGGAGCACGTGATTCGAAAAGTATAGAGCGCTGTAAACTTTGGATTACCTCGCCATTCAAGTCTGAACGCCATGGATGACGGTTGTGATTTTATGCTATTGGAATTCTCGATGCAAACTAAAATTGTGAAGGAAAATTCTTTATGTCATTTAATCTTTACACTCGTAGAAATACTAAATAGGCAATTCAAACGATCAAGGAATACCGCACGGGAAAATGGACACTTTTGACCGAGATGTACGGCGATTCTTCAAATTACTGGATGTGTCGATTTGTGTTGGAATTAATAAAACAAGACGGCTCGGGTTTTTTTTACCTCATTTTCTGTACATGTAGTTCATTGTGTGTGCTTTGTTACGCTTCAAGTTTATGCGAGTCAAAAACATTTATTTCTAAACCCGCTGTGTGAATTTCATTCTGGATTTAAAAATCGACGTGCAAAATTATTTATTTTTATTTTAGGAAAGGTATTCCTTCACTATGTGTACATGACTTTGTATTTTCTTTTCCCCCTAGCCCTAATTATTCGGTGTAAGGTCATGGGTCATATATTAGAATTGTTTCATCATCACCCTGCCGTGCTGTATCTTGATAGATCACGGTTGTTATATCACAGTTAGCCATGATGTATCAAAAATAAAAACATAGCGATCATCAAAGGAAAAACACCGCAACAATGAAAGAATTTTTTTTTTTAATAATGATTTAAAATGCTTCTTGTGAATATATCCTATCGTTTCACTCACATACCAATCAATAGTATGCAAACGATTTGCTTCCTCGGGTTCCGCATCGTTTGTGATCGATTCTTCTTCGTCTGAGGGTTCACTAGTGTAGGACTCAAAACGAAGAGTATAACTCCCACATTTTCTGCATTATTGCACAGCAATGAATCCTCATCAAAACTTGACGATCTACAAGAAAGTTCTAACGATTCTTCCTGGACTATCTGAATTATCCGAAACAGCGCGTTTTGTCATTATTCACCTATCACTTGAGGGAAGCGAGACACACTTGCTATTATGACTTTTAGATTGTATCATTATTGTTCATCACATTTCTGAAATATCTAAACATTATTTCACTAAATTATTCCTTATGTTAACTGTGTAAATAAATTTCTACGATGCTTTATATTTTAAACAGTATAGTTGAATTGTATGGTTTAATCCAATTTTAATGTTAGCACAAAAAATGATGCAAAAATTTAAAAATAAAGGTCCAGACAACAGTCTGCTTAAATGCGCAGGATCGAAACTCCTTAAGACTATCCTTCATCTGTTCTGTATTTTGAACTTTACTGTTCGTTTTCATTTATTTTGAAAGCTGATGAAATACTCTAACATTAGAAAGGTTTCGCAAACCAAAGTGTTTGCGTACGTGTATGTGTAGCACCAGAAATATGTGCATTACGTAATCACGTTTGCTAATGACGATTTTCTACTCGTATCCTCTCACGAAAGTTACGTGTAGATTACCAAATACACGTAAGTCAAAACTTAAAGCTTATAATTCTTTAAGTGCTGTTTATTTCTCAAAAAGTGTTTCCTTTTCTTACACCTGAATATTTAATGCAAATACTGATAAAAGAATTGAACGTCAGTAATTGAAAAATATTAATTTATTAGGAGTTAAAATCACAATATCTAGATTTTCGAAACAGGCTTTGACCGATTAAAATATAAGAAATCTGTACAACCTTTTTCTCATAAGTAAATGCTTATACATGTGCATTTATGTGAAACGGTGATATACGTATTAAAATCATTGCTTTTTTGGATGATTCTTAAATTTAAACTACATTTAAAAAATCAGAAGTACAAGTACAGGTTATACTTTGCTAAAGAAGAAAAAAATGTTGACGTGTACGTGTAATTGTAACTTGTAGTTTACAAGTACATGTACACGTACAAGTGAGCTTGCTAATCCTCCCTATTATTATTTATACAACATTCGTTTTGCTTTCCATCAACCCTTGCCCATACATGTACTTGTACATTGTACTTTCTGCATATAAAATGTTCCAGTCATTTAATTTTCACTATCATCTTAAATGTTGTGTCTTGGAAATCTTGGTAAATTTAGAGCTTCCAAACTTCGAATTCGCTGCAAAAGAGCCGCAGTTAGGTAAATGTAGATAAGCACAAGGCAATTGTGATACTAAAAGAAGTATTGCCACAAGAATGAAAATAAAGGTTGCTTTTCTGAGAAATTCAATGTTTCCATCATTAATAGTGTTACGAAGGCTGAAAATTTGTATTTGAATGTTTAAATGTTTTGATTTGAATGTATAAAAGGAATGCCAAAATACTTTACCTTTATCTGACAAACAATCATGATGTAGAGAATTACTCATATCTTATACTAAAGTTAGAATTATTTAGTTCAATATTAACTGATATTGCAAATGAATTATATACCTTATCTCTAGCAATGAACCTATACTTAGATTGAATATAGTCAATTAGACATAGTTAATGGTGAATACACCTCCTACAATTATTGCTAAAATTTACTTTATGTGCCGGAAACATAAAAAAATATTTATACACCAGTTATAATATTACACTTGCTGTTGTTTAAAATACACCCTCTCTTCTTTTATACATCTTATTAAAACACTTTCCCCATGTTGAAATAGTTTTTACATGTATTTGATTTTCTTCACTCTACCATTTTCACACTCAGCCACAAAGAGGTTGTCTTTGGTGTCTACACATAAACCACATGGATACTTGAGACCACAGCTATCAATGTAACGGAGGAACTTTCCGTCCTGATCTAGGATGTGAACACAATTGCTATTATAATTTGTGGTCAGAATCTGACTCTGGCTGTCTGTTGTGATGCCAACTGGATAGAATGATCCACTGTTTGTGGAGGGATGACCAGTGTATCGAAATCGGAGTTCTCCTTCCTTATTAACCACCACTACAGCATGCGCTTCATTGTCAGCCACACAGATATCCAGGTTCCTGTTCTCATTGACATGCTTACTGTATATACCAGAAGAATACAAAGGTTTTTCTTCACTGTCGAACTGATTGGTTTGTTTCTCTGTGGAGCCAGAGTAACGGACAACTTTTGATTGTTTATTATCATCACTGTTCATGGTAACCAGGAGGTCACCAGAGGAGGTACTACAGACATAAAGAGGTGTCCACCCCTGTAGTCTGATCACTTCCAGTATCTGTTCATTCTTCAACATGTTTACAGTTCTTATATGGGGGTCAGTATAAACTAGATCTCCATTCCTTGTCACTGCTATATCATTTGGTGTGTTTCCAGACATGGTTTGGATTGACTTTAGTAGTTTGACCTGTAAGTTGCAAAGTTTCATGAGTTTGTCATCTCCACATGTCCAGATTTTTTCCTCGTTGAGACAAGAAACACTGTATAGATTTTTATACCCTGTCTCAATGGTTGCGACGAGAACTGGTTCAAAACACATTGGTTTTACTTGAGGACAGGATACAGCTTCTGGTGTCTTCATTGTGTAGCCACGTCCATCTGTTGTTATGGATAATGCTGACAGAGAACCAAACATTTGATGGAGCTGTTCTATGTTGATCTGATAAGGAGAGAAACTTGGTAATGAAATGTTGACTTTAGGAGGTAAACTTCTGAATTCAGTATTGCTGGATTTGTATGAAGCGGCTAGGGAAACATCATTGGAGCCCAGTATTTTCTTTAGATCAAGAATACTCTGTTTTACATCAGAAGTAATCTGTTTGATTTCATTTTCCTGTTTATTAATAGCAGTCAGGTGTTTAGCTTTCATCTCATCAATTTCAGATTTCTGTTTGTTGACAATGATGTTGATTTCTCTGTGCCAGTCTTCTCCATGTTTGGTGACAGCTGTTGTCAGTTTCCCATACTTTCTTTCAAGACGTGCCTTTTCAACATCTATTTCTAATGTCATTTCAATATATCTAGGATATAAACAGTTTTCCAATTCTTGGAGGTCATTTTTCATTTCTTCCTTTCTGGCAATAAAATTCTGACTTATGTCCAAGAATGTGTGCCCTTTATGGTTGTCTGATACACAAAAAGTACATACATGGATATCACAATTCTCACAATGGAGTTCACAAGGCTTGCTTTTGTGTGCAGAACATTTCTGGAAATTCAATGTATTTCCCTTTTGTTTGTATGACACCACTTTATGTTCTTTAGATATATCAGAGAGATGCTCCCCTACACAGGCCTTACAGAGTTTAACATGACAAATGTCACAGTACATTGGAGGAACAGGAGTATCACACAGGTCACAGCGCAGGACATCCTGGGCACTGAACTGAGGGTCCATTGGTTTTTTTAACAGCACATTAATTGAATATCCTGTCTATATAGAGAAAATTAAAAGTAACTTATTAGTGCTTCTCTATTATAGATAATCATTTATAAGTTCACATTTATAATTTCACCTTATCTTTGAATAATTGAAAATATTAATATTTAATAATTAGAAATTATCAGCGGGTCCCGCTTAATCACGAAGCGACACACAATGCTATCACTTGTTCGGCATATCGCTTTTTGAGAAAAATAAATTTAAATACAAATATGTTTTGACAATGATGTTAATAAAAGGTCAGAAATAACCAGTCTTAATTTGTAAAGATTAGATGAAAATTCCAAATAATAAATATCAACAATAGTGGTTACCTACCTAATTCTTCAATTGATCATGAATTGATCTATTTGCATGTACGATATCGATGGGTATTTAAAAATGGGATTAAGTTAACTGAACTGTGCATAGAAAAAAACATAGACAATAGGTATAAATTTGGTTCATTAAGACAATCAGGGCATATACTCTAGTCTTAAAAAGTCATTACTTAATGAAAACAGGTGAGTCAAAAATGTAGTCCATAAAAAGAATGGTTTAAATGTTTGCTTATTTCTATCGTAAATGTATTGTACCGACAACTTCTGATCACATTTTAAAAGTTTAAAAGTCTACAAGGGGTTTTCAAAATGTTCGTGGACTAGCGCCATTAAATTAAAAAGGCTTTTGGAACATCGCTGAATTTTAAAATAGATTCTTCGCATTATATTCTTATTTACAGAGTGAACTACATATACATGTATCCTTAGTTTTATTTTTAAGAATAAATTAGTGATGTTTTAGAAGCAATGGTAATTATTTATTATTGGCTGCACAACTTCGAATAGCCGAATGCTCAAGTGAAATTTTCTGTCCTAAGTTTATCTATTATCAGTCATCGACGCTGTTGTTGGCGTTGTTATTAACATTTCACATTCTCATCTTCCCCTCAAGAACCACTGGGCCAATTTCAACTAAACTTGCCACAAAGTATCCTTGGCTGTAGGGGATTAAGGTTTGTTCAAATGAAGGAACACGGCCTTCTACTCAGGAACTACTGGACCAAGAAAGATCTGTAGTAGTGAAGATTCAGGTTTGTTAAAATTCTGACCCCTGGGTTAGGGTGGAGCCACAATGGGGTATCAAAGTTTAACATAAGTACATAAGAAAAACACATTGAAAATGTAAATATGTCGTCATGTACTTCCAGTGTATTGATAAATAATATATTATTATTTATCAATAATAAAAATCAGATTTTTGGGGTGTTTTATACAACCTTTAAGCTTGATGTATGTTTAAGAGTGCAAAACCTTCGTAATGAACGTTTTACAATAAAATGACTCCAGGACGTTGATAAATTCGGTAGTGGTACATGTATTAAACTGATATGGAAAGCGGTATTACATTAATTTCAACTGTGATAATAAAAACACCTGTTAATTTACATTGTTTGAAATAAAGTCCCATAAGAGGACATGAAGTATTAGGTAATAAAGATACAAATTATATAAAGAACATAGTTAAATAAGCTATTAAAGTAAATTGCTTTAATGAAAATTGCAAAGAGATAGTAAATTAGATACTCTTTGCATTTTTTAAGATTTTGTTACAGTGATGCAACTTACATTCGATGAACATTATGTAACGTCACATTGAAGGCATTCAAGAGGCGGGGAATTTTATAAATTCTGTTGAATTTCAAATTGGACCTTCCATGCTTAGCGCTTCCCAGTACTTTCAGTACTTTGATTTCATAGAATATTTAAACCAAATAAAGACAAGAAAACATTGATGTAACCATCAATTTTCGCCCGGGAAAAATGAAGTTAACAATGGAAATGAGTCTTGATCATCAAACCGCTTCGATATGTGTGAAAAAGACTAAATGATGGAGACGGTAGTCGAGAATATTTTGAAAACTAATAGCTGGATATCGATGAAAATCAAACAAAAACGATACCCTTTTAAACTTTATCAATTAATGAAGTAAATGTTGCCTGCATAAAATATTAATTGAAACCAGACACATGCATCACCTATTTTCAAAAAAATATGTTTCACTTTCAACATTTTTTAAAAACTCAAACTATATATTTACTGTGTTATAAGTACGTTTTCATGCGATAATTAAAATTCATTGTTCTAAAAGGAGGATTCTATCATTTTTTATATAGTAAATGAGAGAGAATTCCGCCTCAAACTTGATAAAGGGGACAGACTTCAATATAGGTGTGTGGCACTTTGGGGTACAGATTTTAGTAGAGGCTAGGTGAAGGAATAAATCTTTAACTAATGGAAACAAGAAAATATTGATGTAACTATCAATTGTCAATTGGGAAATAAATACAGTTTTTCAAGCGGGGAGTACAACAAACGCTGTGTCTATTGTTTTGTTGTTTTCATGTATGTCAAGGTCACGCCATTTATTTTTTAGCTCATGCTTGTAAACAACATATGAAACTGGGGCATGCAAAGGTGAGAAATGTATTCTAACAACGTTTTAAAAAGATTGCATTTATTTAAAAATTTTGGTCTACTTACGTTCCTAGCTTCCAGCTGCACCGCAGGGTACTTAAGACCATGGTAAAGTTCTATGGAAACTTATTCAACTTTTCTCCTTACGTGTACAATAGGGATGAAGAATTATTGAGCAATATTTTCTTTATATGGGGCATACTGATTTTTTTTTTTTAATTTTAGTTTTCACCACTAAAATAGAATTTTTAGGTTCTGAAATCTGTAATGTTTTGCAACCTACA
>PRKT01000110.1:1198502-1220644 GCA_003671525.1 Saccostrea glomerata | reverse complement strand
CCCGTACGAAACTCTTAACCGTTTTCCGGCCGGAGTCCGGGCGGACTGAGACGGATTCCGGTTAAGTGCTAGGAGGACCAAGCCGTACCTAAGGCGGACATGGAAAACGTCTAAGCTTTAACCGTTTTCCGCCTCATATCTTAGGTGGATTCCACCTTAAATCCTAGGCGTATTTTTGTTAGACGTTTTCCGGCTTAGCTCTTAGACGGAATCTGCATTAATCTTAGGATTGTGAACAGTTTAAATTATGACCACATGTTTTAGTCCTCTAGATGACCCTGTTTTCCTAAGGCACTAATGGGGGAGATATTCGTAAAAAAAATAGTCAAACATAACTTTTAATCAATTTATTTGACTTCGAGTATTATGCTTTATATAACATTGAATATTGCGTTTCCTAAATGAGTAAGTTTTTTTGGCTGCCATATTGTATACCAGATATACGTTTCCAATGCGCACCTGCTTGACCCCCTCTACAGGGGCGGAAGTTTTCAGCCAGAGCCTCTTTTTGGATGCACTGGTCAGTTTGAATGCAGATTTTGAAAGTGATGACTGTTGTCAATTTGGTTGATGAATCTTTACATTTCATTCAGTTAAAAAGGAACTTAGGCAAGATGTTTGCCTGTAAATTATTATTAAGAAGATGATTGTTCATTCGTTATGTGTTTTTGGGAAAAAAAGAGTGACAACTTTTAGTGTTATTCTGCTGAGCTTTGAAGTGAATCAATTTATGCTCGGCAGTGAACACTGAACATCATGTGCTAAATGGACAGGGAAGGACCTCGGTACAGGAATAAATGTGGAAAACAACGGTAAGTTAAATTTTAAGCCGTGTTTTGTTTTGTTCTTTCTTTAATTGTCCCCCCCTCTCTCTCTTTTAAATTTTGTACAGCCAAAATTTGGACTCCACCATTACTCTTTTAATTAATTCCAGTAGCATTGAGGTCCCATGTATCCACAATACACTTTCCACTTAACCAGATCTTTAAAAAAATGCGCTTAAAATTTCAGGCGCCATCACCCATTGCAAATTTTCTCAATATTATGAGCGTTTCCCTTTTGGAGTAAAATTTTTAAAAGTGCAGAGATAAAAGATAGGAAAAGAACTAAATTAATTCATTTTGTCAATTATTAAGTAACATGTCCTTTTCTTATTTTAATGTGTTTTCCGGAAATATGATTTCCCTTAAAAATTAGCGACACCGTCACTTACTTCCGGTTCTAAAATCACGGTTGGAAATTTTGTAAAATTTGTTATGATTTGTGTGTAAGCACAGTGTTTTAACCAGTGGTTAGTGGAATTGTTACACAAACACCCTTTTAAAAGTGTAGTTCGCTGCTTAGTTTGGATCAGGAGTCAGGTTTGAGATCTGTAAGTCACCATTTACATTCCAAAACATACATGGATATTATTCATATTATAAGTTAGATCTACACATTTCTTGAGCAGCTATTTATTATCATTTGATTATACATGTTATTTAAAAATATATTTGTAGAAAGGGGTCTTATGTTTATGTCTTATGTTAGTACCTTTTTCAAATGTATGAAAATTATGAAATAATTGAATAAGAGATCGAAACCATTTTAATATTGAAATAGTAAATATTCGGATCTTCTGCAATGCACTGAGTGCAGTGTTATACATTTCAGCACTTTGAGCTGTACAAGTACTCAGCGATTATGGCTGATAAAGGTAAAATGAGGATAGCGGCGAATGCAGCAAGTCAGGATGAAGGCCAGGAGCCACCGTCCATCCACCCTTACCAGTAAACAGGCAATTCTGCTCTTCTCATTTGAGAGCTTGCTGAAGATTCATGGGAAAAAGAAATGCAATCTAACACATGTGCTTCATTCAAATGAAGTGGAGAGTACCGGGGAACCAGTTTATCTATGGACGTAACCGACTGACCGCTACAGCAGGTTATGAGAGGTAAGAATACATGAAGATATCAGACAACTGATAGATATATATGAAAATTATTCTTATATTATGTAAGTTTTAGTGTTGAGAAAAATCACACCAGAATGTTTGCATCCTAGCTGATCTGTAATAAAGAACAGAATTTATAACAGAGTCATTTTATTGAGAAATGTTGAAGAGTTTTTTCTAAAATGACAAATTCATCTGAGTTTTGTATTTTCTTTACAGACTTCATCATGTGTTGTGTGAAGAATGGCAAAGAAAGCTGGAATCCTGGAAAAGATAGCTAGGTCACACCACTGATAACTTAGGAAGGAGTACAATAAAAATGACACACTATTTCCTTACAGACAGAAAGAATTTTGTGAAAATATTCAACCAGTTGTAAAGTAACAGCTAATTGTTCAATCAAGTTTTGGTACAATATTTTTTATCTTTTAATTTTTAATTTCATGTGAAGGCAAGGCAGGACATTTCAAATGTAAACATGTTTTGTAGTCATTGAATTTTAAAGAATGAAAAAATAAATGATATATAATTTGTATTATTTAATTTTTTTTTATTGTTAAGTATGTAAAAGATCTGATACACTGTGATAAGTACATGTAGATTATGTAAACATTAATGCAAAATCCCTCTTACCATTAGGTGGAAAACCCCTTGCTAGTAAGGCAGAATACATCTACCTGAAGTTAGGCGGAATACGCCTTACAGGTTAGGCGGAATACGCCTATTGTAAGTAAGGCGGAGTACGCCTTGCAGGTCAGGCGGAATACGCCTTGCAGGTAAGGCGGATTCCGCCTTGCAGGTAATCCATATTAGGAAAGGCGGAATACGCCTTAACTCATTTAAATATTTCGAGCCCTATTACGCCCTGACTCCACCCGGACTCCGTCTAATAGTCTTATTAAGTTCCTTATAGATGATAGGCGGATTCCGTCTTCTGAATTCCGCCTGGAGTCAGGGCGTAAATTTTCGTACAGGTTGTACTTACCGACCTCCATAGGTCATGAAATATAAATCCAATTATAACACAAAATGAATTAATCCAATGCACACCACACTGCAGCATGTTCTAATGCTATTCCATTCGGAAAACCTTCGTGCCGTCGATTCCGTCACCTTATCAGATGAAGTGGGAATCGGCCGAGGTGTACCGAATGGAGTTTATCTAAAAATATGATAACGGGTGACGCAACGTAATGTGATGTAGAATTTACATGTCAAGAACAAATTTAAATTAATTCATTACAAACGATGTTTTAACAAAACTGTTCCATCTAGCCTCTTCCAAAAAGCATGTACTGTGTGATTGTGGTGTCGAGAGGGGGGGGGGGGGGCAATTTGAAGTCATATACATGTACTTAGCAAATGTCATCTTTAATTAAAACAACTCTTAAAAGTATGGACATCTAGATCTATAAATAATAGTTTGATAGGTTTTTTAAAAGGCCTGGGGCACTTGGCACTGGTTTTCTGCCCTTGATTCCAGTCACTGCCGCTAGGAATTTAGGGCGCTTGCGCCCGTTAACCAATGTCAGGGTACGAGTCTAAAGGGGCACTTTGTTTTTAAAGGAAATATTCGGTGCTCGAGTTACTATTTTATTGTTTTTATTTCATCGGGTTCGGGATCCCAAACATTGACCTTGGCAGAGGAAACAGGAGACCAAAATGGTGGTTGGTTTAGTGACACGAACGACTTCTCAGGCGGCTAGGACGGCTTCCCGTCAAGTAGCCAGAAGAAAGATGAGCAATGAAGTCGCACAGGAACCCAAAAAATACAACCTCCCAGATTTCGACGACACATCTTGTGATCCACACAAAGTAAGGAAGATGGTTGAGTGATGGTAAAGCGGAATCCGGGATGTTTCGCGCCGATTCTGTTTCGCACTGCGATGTTTCGCGCCGGGATGATTCGTGCCGATTTCGGTGCGAAACATCTCCCCTCTTTTTTTTATATTTCATTTATTTTGTAATAATTTAAGACCATTTATTAAATCTTAGATATAAATAAGTGTTGTATGCTCAGAATCATGACTTTATAATATGCGGTGCCACAGGTAACGGATCGTAAATGTTGATATGGCGCCCGTTTGCTCAGCGTGTGTGTTCAGCTATTTAGTTGTAATTAGTTGGAGATCAAAAGGTGAGAATTAATTTATTACAGCAATTATAAAGTCGCACGGCAATTATCTGCGTGAACTTGAAAAAATATAATTTGTGTTAATGAGAACTTGTGTATAGAATAATCCACCAGGAAGTTTGATTGTAAAATTCAATGAGCTAAACATATTTTCTTAGTCGATAAACTTGGCTTTATAAATGGCCAATTGTTTTTTTCTGATTTTACATGATACATGAATCTGATTTTTATACCCGCACTTTCTAGAGAAAGTTCGGGTATATTGTTGTTACTCATGTCCGTCCGTCCGTCAGGTTGCCCCCCCCTTTCAAAAACGATGCTACGTGCCTGAATTATATAGAATTATTTTGACTTTTTCCTTGGTAAGCCGCCCGTAGGATTGTGTATTTAGAGGCAAACACCTTAGTGCGGGTATTACTGTCTCATGACAGCATCTAGTTTAAATTTGTTTTCACTTAGTTTTTTGCAAAGGGACAAATTAATATTAAGTTTTTCACTGTAGAATAATATACTAGAGTACCAATCACTGTTGATGATGTTTGATTTGCACTCATTTAGAGCTGCTTTCAGTAGGTTAGATGATCTATGTTCTAGTCTATACATGCTATACCAGTACATGAATATTTGCTTTAACATGTCTATATATGATGGGTACCTCCCTAGTTCAGAATAGATTCCTACATTTGTACAAGATTTAGATACACCCATAATATATTTACAGAATTTCATATTGAGTTTTTCAACTTCCCAATCTTTAAATATATCAAAAAGAGGGATATTTTTTATTTGTACATGCATACATATTTCTTTTCGTTCATAATTCAGCTGTAATTAGTAATCAAAGTTGTCGCACTCCCAATTTTTTATGGACCAGGTTTTTCCTACACATAAATGAGTATTGATGAATCTGATACGTATTTGAATCAAATCCTGCATGTAACTGCATCAACTTGTTGTTTACGTTAACTGAGTATTCCGGATATCATCCCTTTACCTTTTAGGTGTTACTTCGTCCCGTCGCTATAGAAGTGATTATGACGCTACTGAAAAATAACTTCACACGCCAAATAACACTGCACTCTGGGTTTTAAATCTCCTTTTTTATATCGATTTGTTTGATTTCCAGTGTTTGATAATCAGGATTACTGCACTTGTAACACCGTAAGTTTGGTTAGCAACCCAGTACACCAGAAAATCTGTACCTAAAGCAGGGGAAACGAGAGTCAAACGGACGGGAAATGCCGACAGCCTTGGACCAAAGGCCGGATGAAATAGGGTTCCCCCATCTTCAGTCATTCAACCCGAACCCGAAAACTCTGACGTGGGAGCGTCTGGAGAACAAACGCCTGAGCAAACTTGGACTGGGATCTAAGCGATATTCTCGCCATTTTCAGCGATTTCAGAAGGAATCCACCACCATGTCGGATCCGCTCCCCGGGCCAATAATAAAAGAAGGAGGGCAGAGCTATGTTATCATCGGGGGAGAGAAAGTGAAAATGAACTCGATTGCCCCCTTTTATACGGAGGAGAAGCCTACGTGTGGATATTTCTTCAGTCGCCAAACTAACAATAAGAAGAAGAAGTTCGGAATTCCCCCCAGTGATCTTGTTAAGTGGAGGTCATTCGTGCAGTAATTGGATCCGCTCCCTGAGAAATATAAAAACTAAACAAAAATGATTAGAACATAATTCTTGCTTCTTATCTATGCGGATTATTCCTATTTTTAGAGCAGATTTTATTTATTTTCCTAGGAGTGCATTCTCTGTGAATACCTGGTTCATTTTGCTTTATTTTTTTTTCTTGATGTGTGGAAATATAAAACTTGATGAAACAAATGTGCACAATTTTGAAAGGAGCTGCTCAAGTGAGATTCTGAATGTTAATTAGTGCTTGTTCCTCAGAAAAGTATTGATTGGAGTTTAAAGCGAAAGTATTAAATCTAATTTTGTGTGTTTTATAACGTGTTTCCAATTTCTTGTTATTGGCCATTGATTATCTAACAGTATTACAATTTTTGCTCGAAACTTGCATTTGTTTTTGTTTTTGTTTACAAATTCTATTTATATACTAACCATGTTATTTGTTTATATTGTCAGTATTACCCCACGCGTGCTTCTATGTACACCCTTTTGCCATTTTTTACACCCTTTTTTCATGTTTATAAAATTATTTTATACTGTATTGCAAAGTATTATTATAAACACCCTATTTTCTGTGATATAGTTGTACATATTAATGATTTGACTGAATTTCACCTCAAAGCTTAAATAGTCAGAGTGTATTTTTTTTATTATCATAGCAAACATCTATGTTTCTGAAGAATGTTTAAAGCAATAAAATTAATTTTGCATAATATTTCTCGGCTTTTTGTCCTTGTTGTTCATACAGGAATGCTTAGGTCATCATAAAAAGAATTTGTTTGATGTACACTGACCCACATTTTTTCAAAGTAGACATAAATTACATGTTAAAGGGTTCATTCATGTATTTCTTGAATTAATGTATTAATTTATTTTTGGCTATCTGATAAATTAAATTTGATTTTTTAAGTATTCATTGTAAATGTATATACTTTGGATGAGGCCAGATTAAATATTTATTGTGATAAAAATGTTCATTGAAAATTCTTTTTTATGAAATTATAAATGTTCTAAATAACACATTATCATGACAATGTCTTTTCCCCCAGAAACTAAACAAGAAAAAGATTAAAATACTGAAAAAATAATTGGGTAGGGACAATCTTGATCGCTGGGTCCATCAGAGTACATCAAACAAACTATTTTTTATTGTTGGCCTAATTTTTTTCATTGTTTTTAATATGTTCCATTGAGGAGTTCCTTCATGGATACATAATTATCAATCAATTGGACAATTCATAACTTGTGTTGAAAGTGAAATTTAAATATCTGAATCTTGATATGTCTTAAACTTAGGAGAATTGTATAATGCCTTTTTAAAGATGAATTTTTACCTTCTTTGAGAACATTATCAGAATATTATCAAATAAATACACTGTGTAAGGTTACAAAGTAAATTTATTGGAATTTTTTATGCAGAATTTGATGCTCAATCATCCTTGTACTCTAAGAGACACACTTGAACTTCAGACGGATAAATCTTTGGTGATGAGAATGTACACTGACATTAACATTTATAATGAATTAAGGCAGTTGAATAGACAAATTTACAAATTCATACCATATTGTAAGTTTTCTTGTATTATTGTCTCTAAAAACAGATTTGAGTACAATTTCTTGTTACAATAGCAGAAATAAGCTAAGTTAAGAAAATAAGTGTATGTGTCTTGTTTATTATACATGTATTAATTCAACACTAGGGTATTGACAGATATTGCCAGGGGAGGGGGGGAGGGGGTTATTTACTGATGATACAGAACTATCACAGAATCTTAATGTGTTTTGATAAAGCAGATTAATGATTAAATACAACATACAATGAGGGTTTATAAAATAAGAATGCCAGGAAAACAAGAAGGTGTGTGGGTGTTTAAAATCAAATCAATCAATACTTATGCCAGACATTATTTTAATTAATACCATAAATACAAAAAAAAAAAAAAAATTGATCAGTTTGGCACACTGTTCCAAGTTGATGTCTGGTTAGCAGGGATTGGCAATCAGTCAAGTTTTCATCACATTTATTTTTAAAATCTACACAATTTCGGTTAAGTATTATACAGCTTTGCATTTAAATTCATGTATTTATTGTCTCCTGTTTTTAAAATCTTCTTTATTTAGGGGCTTAGACTGCATGCAATAATAATTAAAGTAAACTTTGATTTACAGTGGGCGTACATAAAACTGAAATGTAAATATTAGCAAGGTTATAAAAGAATAAATACCTCACTCAAGTTAATTTTAAAATATCTTTAAAATGTATACATTTACAATTTTACATGTACATCTATAAAAAGAATGCACACTGCATATGGTGCTATATATACTCATAAATTATTTCATATTTTAGTTTTTTTATATTAACTTGAAAATGCACAAATTTTAATCTACAGACAAATCACACACCCAAGAAATAATTGTCATGTAATTCAAAATTGTTACCTACTATAGGAGTACTACTGGTCCATGAATAAAAAAAAATATTTACACACATTTTAAAGACCCCCATCCCCCGTTCCACTTCTTTTTCATGACTGTATGTTGTAGTATGAAAATATTTAATGATTGAAAAGATGTAATTGCCAATGAAAATCTTCTCTGAAAACTTTTTGTGTGATGAACTTTTATAATCTAAGTCTGTGGAAAATACCCCCCTCCCCCCTTCCTTGAAGATATGTATAATTATCCAACAGGCCAGGTTTTCCTACTCAAATTTTCATTTTTTTTTTTTTTGAGATAGAAATACTGTTTCACACACGAATCTGGGGGTGTTTATAGACAGGGCAACCCTCTTTCTCCTCAATATATACACATGTATGGATTATATTTATTGATTTATAAAATTCTCATTTTTTTTTTTTATTTTTTTGTTTTCTAAAATACTAAAATTGATATTCAATTATATGTGTATGCAACGTGGACATAATGTGTTTAAATAGTTTCTTAATCTGATATCATTAATCAATCTTCTAGAATACACAATGTACAATGACGAAACGTCATAAAAAGGTTAAAAAACAATAATTAGCGCGGTATATTTCATTAAACAAGAAAAACCCTATATATGCTCTGCCCCCCCCCCCCCCCCCCCCCCCCTCCTCCGGCCCTCCCCGGTCTATGCATGTACATTGTACATGTATATTGGAATAAGGCTTCATGTTTGCAATAGTCTGTGCAGAATTTAGTGAAAATATTCAAAAATCAGCTGAGACCGATGAATGGAGATTCCCTAAATTCTGTACGTCATCGCCTCATTCAGTCGTAAATTCAAAGACGGATCAACTATTGTTATCGATTGATTTAAAGCATTTAACACGTACGCAATCCTCAATAAGATTAAAACACAATGCAGGCATATTTTGTCAGCTAACCCAGAGTCTCTGGAAATCATTGTTCTGTTGGCACAATGCTCTAAAAAAAATTAAGAGGATAGGTCATTTAAGCTGGCCAGCTAAGTTCAGGAAGCTGTACTATTCGTGTGAAAAATCTGAAATTTGGATACATGTTGAAGATAATTATAATTTGGAAATCCTCTGCTTTTACAAGACTGAATCCATAATTTTTTTTTCATAAGGGAATTTATATTTTCACTGAAAGAAAACGAACAAAACAAGAGGCCCATGGGCCACCTCGCCCATCTGAGTAACTTTGGCCCTGCTATTCTTAACCTGATTTCCCCGTTGTAATATCTACTGTGGCCCAGCCCTACGCCCGGGGGGTGGGGGGTGGGGTGATTTGAAGATTTGAACAGTTAGAATTTACACTGCCCAAGGATGCTTCCACATAAGTTTCAGCTTTTCTGGCCCAGTGGTTCTTGAGAAGAAGATTTTTAAAGATAACGATTTTTCCTGTATATTTCAATGAAAAAAATTGATTCACTATTGTGGCCTATTTCTACTCCTGGGTGTCATGAAATGAACAATTTAGAATTTACAATCTATACTACTTGAGGATGCTTACACATAAGTTTCAGCTTTCCTGGCACATGCAGTGAATGGTTGTTGAGAAGAGGGTTTTTCAATGACCCCATCCTATTTTTGTCTTTTCTTGATTATCTCCCATTGAAAAGGGCTCTGTTCCTTCATTGTAACAATTTTAACACCAATTTATCTATTTATGCTTTGAATCAGTACTGGTTAAAATTAACCTGTGGTTATTAAGAAGAAGTTGAAAATATAAAAAGTTTACAGACAGACGGACAACGAGTAATCATAAAATCTCACTTGAGTTTTCATCTCAGATGAGCTAATAAAAAGGAAATCGCAAACAAATTTAGATTTTAAGCCACATCTCTTTATATAAGTACAAGTCTATTTATAAATTAAGAGGAATTTAGGTTTGTTTATCCTCGGGGGTAAGTGATCATTTCAGAGAAATCTAATGTTCCCCCTCCCCCTTTTGTTAAACACATTAACAGCTTAGTCTGTTGGTCAGCAGGTGCCCCCCCCCCCCCCCTCGCGCTCCATTTCATGTTATATGTTAGTACATAGTGCACTTTCAAAATAAGTTCATTATAATTAAAATCAGCTTGGTTCTATAACGTAGTACATGGAGTTGATACGAAAAGCTAATTATATCAAATTGATTTTTTAGGTTGTGCGTCTCTCTCTCTCTCTCTCTCTCTCTCTCTCTCTCTCTCTCTCTTATTTCCATTGAAATTGCTTCTCAGGGCCTTCTATCAGCTGTATGCCGCTGGAACTCTCAATGACACTGAAACCCAAATTATGCGACATTTACACCCTTCATCGGTTTTGCATGGCAAATTAGGGGTTGTATATCATTAAAAAAAAACAATTTTACAATAGAAGAATGACTTTAAAAATGCATGAATGACATGAATTAAAAAAATTAAAAAATCATAAGTAAAAATAATTGCTTGCACCCAATGCTACATGTATTTTCTTTTTTAAAAAAATCTTTAATTTCTAAATTATTTATTTTTGTTGCAACCATATTATACGTACATAGCTCGAGTCGTTGGCACTTTAAAATTTCTGGATCCGCTCATGAATGCTAAGGGGTGGTAATGTAGAAATAAACCAAAATTAGTGTTTTAAATATCGTCTTTGGTGAATTTCAAGCATCCGAATACAGGAGTATCAAAGGAAATTTTCTTCTCAGGGGGTTGGAGAGGTGTGTAAAAAAAAAAAAAAAATTAACACTTTAAAATTTTTGCATATTACCGGTATTCTTTGAATTTTATGTTAAACAAAAAAAAAAAAAAAATCAATATTACCTGCTCCAGTAAATACCTGGGTGCAAAAAGTGCGATAATCATAAATACTTTGAAAAATTATCAGAATAATTCAATTGATATTAAGCATTCCTGAAATCCAGGTTTGTTTCACTGTTTTACGATTGAAGAATTGATATTTCTCTGCTTAATTTGGGGTAGAAATTACTTATAAGCAGACCATGCTCTCAAAAAATTAAACACGAGTAATCTATCCTTGCATAGTATATCATTATTGATTCTCATGCGCTATTACCTGATTTGGAAATCGCTCATTTGTAGATATTACAAACATAATTTCATTGGAAAAAAACCTTTAAACTGGCATTCTCTCTTCCTCGATCTCTTACATATGTACCACACAAACATATGAATATTTACATGTACATTTCAATTAATAAATAATATTTGAAGTTTAAGAACAATTTCCTTTGAAACATGTCACGATGAAATGTTTTTTCTAATAAAACACGTTTGAAAGTATTTTGTCCCTTCAAGTGTCGGCCCGAAGGCTCCAACGCTCTTCAAGTTTCAAACATCTGTATAACTCCAACCACCAACCCATCCACACATTTCTTTGTACACGTTTTTGCGTGGACCCTGAGGTCCACGCAGTAAATATATAAGCGAGGCTAAACAAGATGGGCGTACGCCAGCCTACGCATGCGCGAGAATTCTAGAGAGTTCCAATCTGCAATCTTCGGCTGACTCCGCTTCACCAATCGCATTTTCTCGGGCCTTTTCGACTAGCTTTCCGACATTTGACAGAAAGACCCGAGATGATGCGATTGAGAGTTCATTGGCGGATCCAAATTTTAATCTTGTACACATACTTTTAAACACGAACTAAACATTGAATCTATGGCACAAGCATTTTAAAAAGTATGAAGAAATTACATTTAGCTAGTCGTTGAATCTTTTATAAAACATAGAACTAGTCGTTGAATGAAGTTTTTAATTCAAGTTGTTAAGTTATCTATTAGTCGTTGAATCAAGTTTTTAATTCAAGTTGTTAAGTTATTTATAGATAACTTTACAACTTGAATTTAAAACTTCATACTTACTAGTTATAGGTTTTTAAAAGATAAAACAAGTCTTCATCGGTATTAATTTTGTGCATCACGGCTCGCAAAAATATTTAATATATATGGATTCAAATACAGCTTGATACAAGCCTTTAGCCTCCATGTGGGGAAGGGGGGGGGGGTCAAAAAAAAATCTGCGTACTACAGACCTGAACTGAATTTTGAAACTGAAAAAAAAATTCAGTTCAGTTATATAGCCTGGATTTGAAAATAAAAAAACTATATGCCAATGCCAATGCGAACGAACCTACATTAATATCCAATAAACTTAACAAATTTTCCTTGATTGAATTTCGGTTAAAAGAAAACATGCATATGGTCCACGTATTGTAGTCCTTTTTTTAAAGGACAGCAACTTGTTGTTATGTTATAAGTATTTCTTCAAAGGCTCGGATTAGGCAGTGAGGTATATATTTCTATATGTTATCTCTATGATAACTCTATAGTGGAGTTGATTTTTTGATATTTCTACCGGAAAGTAAATTGGGCAAATCGATAAGTCAGTAGCTACACTGTAAGAAGACCTATAGATATTGTCGTTTACATAGCCGTGTACTTATTTTAATTTTCAAATAAAAATCAGTAAACGACAAAATGCATGTAAATCTAGGGCGGCTCTCTTGGTTTTTGTAAGTGGGTGAGGATTAATAAAATTAAATCTTTTAGTCTATATTTTTAAGATATAAAAATGTTATTTCACAATGAAATGGAAATAGAAGGAATCACTGTCTAGTTAGTAGGGTATGCCAGGGACATCAACAATAGTTGAAAAATAGCTTCGCCCGTTATGCATAAATTATCACACATTTCAAACTATCTGTGATGCCCCGGCATTCTCTACGTACTGGACAGTGACTCCTTTAAAATTGCACCTGTATGAGGCAGAGATATACCTTAACGCACTTTATTGGTCCAGAGTAAACCTAATTGTTTATATATAAAGGTTTTTTTTCCTGGAACGTAAAATATCGAAATCGTAAATAAGCCAGGGAAACGTCAAATATTTCGGACTAAATAAATGCAAAAAGTAACGTAACAAATAACATTTAACAAACAAAATAAGAAACTATGACAGATGCATATACATTGTTCCTGTTACCATATGGTGTGAATTCCAAGTCAATAAAGGAATTGTATCAATAATCGTTTGATATTGCCAGGAAACACTTCTAAAATCTAATTTTGTGTCTGATTGCTCTCTTACATAATAAGGAAGATTCCAAAAATATATTTCTATCATCACATGATGATGTTTTTTTCCTTTTCCAAAATTATCGAACATATATTTTTATGGCGTTTTTTTTTCCAGAATCATCGAACGTTGATACCTAAATTTAAGATAAGCGCAGCAGAGAATAAAAATTGCTTAGAGTAAAACACAAATTTGGAGTGTCTTATATTTCTACAAATAAACGAATGAATAAATAAAAATAATCAAGAAACTATTAGGAAAAAAAGCTTATGATGTGAAAAATATTACGTCAGGAAAAGTTTTCTCATTTTAATTAGGTCAAGTAAATCATCGATTACAAACTTAATCATTTAATTTTTTTTTCTTATTATTAACAACGTCTATAAAGGATCATTTTACAAATCCTAAGGTAATTACAATGAGCTTAATTGTTTGTAAAATCAATCAATCATTATGCCAAATATTGACTTACGTCTTGTATACAACTTGATAGGCAAAGATTTCATAGTAAACTCTACATGTACACTACCCATATAGGTAAAATTATTCTTTCTAAATTGAAGTTTATGCCTTTTTTAGTAGTTTTAAGGTTTTATAATTTGTTTAACCAGTTCCTTCTATCATTAAAACTCCTAACTAAAACGTTTTCATAAGAGACAATCAAACAACTTCCTTGATGAAATAGATTGCTTATTTCCATGCTGATCAAGATAAAGCGGAAAGGGCGGGCGACACTACATTAGTTTGATTAGAATTGCATAAGGAGGGAAAAACAGTCTTTCAATCTTGACATTTTTTAAAGCTAAAAATATGTGTTTGGCTTAACTTTTCTTTTCTTTCATTTTTATACATTGTTCTGGTTGGGTTACAATGGGAGAAAAATTGTAGAAATTGTAGAATTGTAGAAAGACTTGTTAGCTGTTTTCCTGACATGGTTGAATGGACATAACAAACACGTTGAACAATGATATTGCATCATGCACTTAATTTAATATTCATAATAAATATTAGATTTCAAACATAGCTTTATGAATTCAATGAAATATGAAGATAACGAAAAGTGATCAATCTCCAAGGCAATTGAAACAATACAATCATCAGAGGTGGGATCAGGTGCCATGGAGGAGTAAAGATCCCCTATCGATCAGTCACTACCGCTGAGTGCTCATAGTGATGATTTGGCAGATGTAAAAATAAATTGACAATTCAGTGATAAATAACAGCATAACAATAGTCTGAAAAGCGTTGATCAGCATTCGACTCAGTGATATAGGTAGATTGTATTTACTGACAAGGGTTTTGTATCAACCATAGAGCTAACAAAATGATGACTTTAAAAATAGACTCTTGACATTACTGTTTCATCAACTTGATACTTATTGAGTATAATACAATTTGCACATTGATTTATTTCATGAGTATTCTCTATTTTCTTTATCATTTGTTATATCTTTTATTCATTTAGAATTTTATCAAGATTTATTTTTTTTTAAATGGACTTAATTAATAAATAATATCAAATAATTATTAATAATATAGTCAATAAAGATATTTTCCCATAAAGATATATAGAATTTTAATAAAATGCTTATAAAATTGTATTAAACAGGTATTCACAGGTAAATCCAGGTAAATCCAGACCAGAAATCAGACTACAATTGCTATCAAAAAACGCTCAACACCTATTGTTCTATACCTAATTCTCAAATGTGTTCAAAACGGGAACACACCAGTTAGAGGTGTGTGAAACCCTAATTACTGTATGTACAAGTACAATGAACAATTAACGTTTTAAAGGAGATTGTTTTATGCATTAAGCTTAGAAATATTCAGAAATGTGCTTGCGAGTACTAGCTAGTAACCGAGTACCAATTTCAGTATTCGATACTTGGACGTTAGATCGGATACCCGGTTAACCGGGTACTTGTTTACATCCCTATTAAATATAGAATTTAATTTATATTTTTAAGAGCACATTTTACACTTTATCTCTACAAAAATAGTATTTTGATCAATATTTCAAAATGTACATCACTACCTTAATGTTTTCTGTCATTATTTTAAACTACTCGATACTTTTGACTGATCAGCACTTAAATCGTAAAACGATTGATACAAGAAAATATTTTATTGCCTATTTTGATACCCCAAAGATGATACCTTTTTAGTGTAAAAACGTAACATTAATTAACGCGCATTAATTTTCATAATTTGTTCAATGATGAATATCATTCAAACTCTTTTACGTAAAATAAGACTATATCATGGTATAATACATCTGATTAAGTATGATAAAGGTTGAAGTGATTAGCCAAAGAGTTCCAATTTAAGTGAATAAAGGTCAACTTAATTGTACCGTAGCTCAGTGAGATGCACACTGAATCTTCATCCTGAATCTTAGCAAAATTCTTTATAAATCCCAACCTTTTTGCCTTGTATATGTAGTTTGAAGCAATCAGCTTTCAGTGGGGGATACCAATTTTAAAAAACAGATATAATAGAACAAAGGATGGCCCAGAATCTCTCGTATGCGAAAAGAAACACCTTTCTGAGATGCATGTTATTAATCTTGGTGTTGACATTGGCGACATTTCCCTCTGTACATATTGTATCTTTCGTCAGTGGAATGGATTATGTGTTTACCAAAATATTAATGATATTTTTTGCTATTTATTTTCTATAAATTGAGAAAAGGTAGAATACTTCATGATAACTTAGAGTTTAGAATGATGCTAAAAGGGCCTACAGGAAAAATAAGGATAACATTCAATTTGAAACTTCTATTTCAGACGGCATCAAACATATATCTCAAAAGAACAGAGATGTTTTTGTGTGTGTAAAACATCCAGAGTAATAGATTAAAACATAAATTTTTGTTTAAAAAATATGTAAATAATGCATTAAATGGCATGGAAATTTAGATATGTAGATATTAAAGCGTCGTGTGATGTAAGTAATGCATTAAATTGGCATGGAAATATAGCTATGTAGATATCAAAGCGTCGTGTGATGAGGTCATGGAATATCCTATGACCTTTTAAAAATTTCATAAGTGTATTAAGTTATTTGCTATCTGCATAAACAATTATAAATAACAATGAAATGAAACACACTTATATATTTTATTTGATTTCGTCTTAGATAAAAAAAGGAATACAAAAGACAACACGATGTTACAGATAGTTGCTTGATACACAAAATACAAATAATGTAGTTTATATTTCATTGAATATCCAGTATAAAAAAATAAAACAGGTAAATTTTTAATAATGATCAGATAATATTAATAAATGTTTTAAATGATAATAATACTTAAAGTGTATAAATATGTCAACAAGACAAAATGCACAAAGCTTTAGAATAAAACTTATTCACACTTCTTTATACATGTAAATGCATAGACATTTTTAGCAAGTACTAAATGTCATAGGCATTTGCTTGTGTTAAAATCTTTGTAAGGAAGACATCATACCTACATATATGTAAATACAGATCTGTTCATTTTACACACCACTATGTGTTTAATGCATTTAGCTACAATGTAATAGTCATATCTATTTACAGCACATGCAATGTACGTTTAGTTTTTGCATTTATATTGACAGTCACTTACTAATAAGGTCATAAAATATCCATTTTGGATATTTTTTGAAAAAATATGCAGCTCCCATCGCATATGTGGAACCAATATGCACAGGAATGACAACTGTTACTGCTTGAGATAACTCCTTAAACCACACTTTTTCAGCCTCATGCAGGAACAGTTTCATTCGAGAAAAGCTACCAGTCATTATCACACAACGTACCTCTTTCAAGTCATTTTTGTGCCCCTGAATCATATTCCTAGTACCGTCTTTAATATCAGTAAAAAATGTTTTCAAATAGGACCATTTGAAAACTATACTACAATCACTCTCATTCATTTCCAGTTCTTTTCCTGGTTTTTTCAGTCGGTCCTTCAGAGAAACCATTTTAGATTGATCTTCTTTGAATGGTTTGAATAATTTTGAAGACAATTTAAATACATATTTTTCATTGTCGTCCAAGTTTTCCCACATCTTTATTTTCTGATCTTCGAAATGCCACAGCAAAGAAATGTACTCCCAGTAATATTTTTCTTTCCATTCCTCAAAGATAGCTTCTGTAAATACTTCTTTAAGACGATTTAGAAATTGGACCTCTGGTTTACTGTTTTCCCACTTTTGTCTGTATGGCTCACCTATAATCCTGTCTGGACTTTTTGGATCCGTGGCACATAGTAATGTAAGGTTGCAGTACTCTAATTTATATAAAACAACAAGCAATATCATTAAAGTAGCCATGTCATAATGCAGTTCTTTTAGTTTATATAAAACAAGTGCTATCATTTAAAAATCCATGTCATCTTAAATACAAGCAATATGTCTGTTATTTGAAATTTTGACAGTATTGAAAATCTATTTCAGAAAGGAAATTAATTGTTATCTTAAAATGTCTTGATAAGATAAATTTGTGGGAAAAAACTGATACCCTCCTTTGACAATATATGTCAAAGGTTGTTTCTAAAATGCAGGCTAAATGACAAACTCCAAGGTCAAGAAATACAAACAAGAGGCCCATGGGCCAAATCGTTCACCTGAGTAACCTAGGTGATGCAGTTCTTATTAGATTCCCCATCTTGCTATATCTATCATGCCCCACTACCCCTTCCCTTTTATGATTTTTACAATATAATATCTACATTAACCAAGGATGATTCCACATAAGTTTCAGCTTTCCTGGCACACTGGTTCTTGAGAAGATTTTTAAAGATTTGTTCTATATATATTTCTATGTAAAACATAGATTCCCTATTGTGGCCCCGCCCTAACCTCGGGGGGTCATGATTTTAACAATTTAATATCAACACTACCGAAAGATGCTTCCACATAAGTTTCAGCTTTCCTGGCCCAGTGGTTCTTGAGAAGAAGATTTTTAAAGATTTGTTCTATATATTTCTATGTAAAACTTGGATTCCCTATTGTGCCCCGGCCCTACCCCTGGGAATCATGATTTTAACAATTTAATATCTACACTACCCCAGGATGCTTCCACATAAGTTTCAGATTTCCTGGCCCAGTTGTTCTTGAGAAGATTATTTTTTAGTGAACCCACCCTATATTTGTCTTTTCTTGATTATCTCTTCTTGTAAGGGGACTTGGCCCTTCATTTTAACAATTTAACCCCACTCTTTTCACCCAAGGAGGCTTTATACAAAGTTTGATTAAAATTGGCCGATTGGCTCTTGAGAACAAGTCGAAAATGTGAAAAGTTTACAGACGGACGGACGGACAGACAGACGTACAAAATGTGATCAGAAAAGTTCACTTGAGCCTTCGGCTTAGGTGAGCTTAAAAAATCTTTAAATGAAAGGATATGTTTTTTCATTGAAAAGTCTGTAAAATATTGAAGTCCTAACAGCAACCTTTCAAAAGGTATTATAATTATATAATAATTCAATACAGTGAACTTACTGGATCCAACATGTAGATTGACATATGTTGTGTTTTCTTTGAAAATCAGGTTGTCGACATTGAAATTCAAACAGGTGACAGATGCTTTAACCTCATGAATGTATGGAGATATCGCCACCTCTCTCAACTTGATGTGCAACTGCTCTTTTTTCACTTCTTTGTGAATTTCTTTCTAAAATATCCACAAGTAAACTATTCAAATTCATACATATTTTAGAAAACAACATTTATCTTGCAAATCGTTGTTTTTTTCTTATTTTCTTTGAGTTTCTGTTCAATAAAAAAAAATCAAAATGGTTATTATTTATACATAAATCTTACCATTGTTCTGTCAAAAGCGGTTCTGAGATCTCTAACGTAGCCTTTCCGGTGATAAGGAACTGTAATCACACAATGCATGTTGCACAATATACATGATTCTGATTTACATGTTGTTCCTTCTTTTTTCGGAGGACCAGCAACTGTCTCAACAATTTTCCTAACCAGGAAGTCAATTATACCCTGATAGACGTCAATTATTTTCATTGAAGGCAGTCCCCCCTGAATCTGTGAGAAAAAAAGTTGTAAGGAATTACTTTAAATTCTGGATAGGTGATAAATATACAAGGCCTTTGAAAAGCATTTATTCTAATCATAAAGAATTAAGACGCAGTTGTATAATTACAGGTTCATTCCCGAGCTCTATATCCAGTTTGTCATGATCAAGAAAAATATAATCACTGCAATCTTCTCTATTTTCAGTAAACATTTTACGGGCTTTGTCTCCGAACTCCTTTACTTGCCCATCTTTTGTAAGAAGAACTCCAATTATTTCATGGTTTCCAAGGCTTACGATATCTTCGGGATGTTTTGGATCCAAATAAGCCATGCCGCAATATTTATCACCAATATAAATCGAGCACACACAAGCTTTAGTGTTTTCTACAATATCAGAAAATACTTAAAGTATCATTTTGTTTTGTTTTCTGCAAAAAAGAAATTATTTAAGTACCTTATATCTACAACATCTGTGGATATTTCATCAAGTATTTGACTAAATATTACTTTGTTGTTCCCGGGAAAAAGATTTACAGATATTTTGTAAACATGAAGATAAAGCACAGTGATCGAGTGCAAAAATTTAAGCCTATACTTTGATTGCCTATAGCAGCCACCGCTTGTCTGTATTAAAAAAGAGAGAATTTATTTATCTTCAGGATGCTTTCATATAAATATAATATATCATATTTTTTTCTTGAGAGGATTTTAAGAGATTTGTTCTTATCTTCATCCTAGCTAGGGTACTGTAGATCTTGATTTTTTTTAAAAATCATGACACATAGAGTTAGGGTGGGGCCACAATAAGGAGTCCTAGTTTTACATTGAAATATAAAGGATAAATATTTAAAAATCTTTAAAAAGACCACTGGGAAGAAAAACTGAAAGTTATGTGTCAGCATTTTAGGCTAGTTTAGATTCTTAATTGTTCAGTCAGGGTAGGGTGGGGCTATAATACATCTTAAAAACTGGGAAACCAGTAAAGAATTAAGTTATTCAGGTGAGGGTTGTGGTCCGAGAGAATCTTTTTTTTATGATTCGTATCTTTACTTGCACTCAATTTTTCTGGTCAATATAAATGTCAACTGCTTCTTATATGTTTGTAAACCATTACAAAAGTATTAACAATTGTACAGAAACATACATTTTTAAGGTGTAACCTATAATTTATTCTTCATTTATGAAAAGTTGTATTACCTTTATTTTTGTCCAATAAATGTTGCAGTTCACTAGTGCCACTATTATCCTTCTCGTACACATCTGAAAAAGTTTTTCTGTAACTTTTATACACTGTTTAAACATTTTAATTAACGGAAGACTGCTGATTTTTACAGTGGCATGATTTTTTTTTGTTAGAAATAAAGTTAGATTACCTCTCTTGTATTGGGCACCTGTTAAATAAAAAATCATAGCTTTTTATTGTCTAAATTCAACTATATATTTTCTAATTTCGTTTTTGGAAATAATTTCATACAAGCAAAGACAAATGATACCTAAAATAAAAAAATAATAAAGAAAGAAATATTCCGTAAAAAAACTTAAATAAAGTTTTACATCATTATCCTTCTTTATAACAGCACTTTAAACACTTAATTAATTAAAGATACTACTAAATTATGTATGGTTTGTTAAAGAATACATTTTACTTACAATATCGTAGAAAATACGATGAGCACATAGTACATATATTCATAAACTTAACAATTATTCGATTTACTTTTCTTCATAAAATAATTTTGAAAAATTAAGTTCATTTGTCCAAGAATAAAGTATTTTATTTTTAGCAAAATCATTGAGATACACATTGATTAAATCAAAGAAAAGTCTACTTGAATTTAAGTTACCTTCAGGTTTCTTACTGAGTGTCCTGCTAGGAAGATTTCTATATTTATAAAACAATACTCCACCAAATGTACAACTTATCAGAGACAGGATAATAAATACTACTGAAACTGCCAGCCATGCGTTTTCGTTACAGGAATACATATTTTCATATCTGTAAAAACGATTTGGATTATAAATTTCCATATACCTGAAAACCAACTTTTATTCACATGAGATTAATATTTGCGAGTTTTGCATATACTTTATATCGCAAATATAAATCGCCTTGAACCAATCATTTTGCTTAGTATTTGTAGAGAATGTCTCCTTAGTCTCGAAAATGGATCGTGGCAGATTGATTTCAAACGAAAAAAAAGATGACGCAAATATTAGTTAGTTTTCAATAAGTAAGAAGCCTGCGTTTTTCAAGTCTAACATCGTGTTGAAGTCAGCTTACCTTGTTTTATTCGGAAAACTTGGTGAAACGTTTGTGCTGTTTGAGCTTTTGATGTATCTATAACACCTTTGGTCTGAAATTTCATTTTAGAATAATTAATAATTTTTCATGCTCTAACTTTTTTACAAAAAGACTTTTGGATTCTATTTGTGCAAGATAACATTGCAAAAGATAACATCTTGGATATTCTGAAGTGTGTTTCCAATTCTAATTGTATAAATTAATAAAAGACGAAGACTGGTCGTTTGTTGAAAACCAAAAACGTGAAATTGTGATTTTTCTCCTTGAAGATTCAAAGATGATACTTTAAGTTATTGTAATTTATTCATTAAATAATTAAAAAAAAATGTTTTGGCAACCCCAAAAAACACGGTTAAAGCAAATATGCTTGAAAAAATTTAATTTTACAGCAAAGAGATTTTCGTTCCCTGTGTTTTCAAATATATCGTTATTTTTGAACATATAACAATGAATAACGTTTATTTGAGTCAAAATTGCAAGTCCCTTGAACTTCGCTATAAGCGTATTTTGATAACATTTTTTAAAAGATATGTATACGTTCTAGATAATATTTTTTCTTGTGGCTTTTATAATGCGAAGTACGAGTGAAAAAAA
>PRKT01000110.1:1185432-1198299 GCA_003671525.1 Saccostrea glomerata | reverse complement strand
ATTATGCATTTTTCTAAAGAGGAATACCAGATCTATGATCTATAGACCACCATTTAGCCGACTCTTGCTTCATTTTTTCATTAAACCTGCCTACTAAAAATATATGAAAAAAGTGGTCTCCCTAATATTTTATGTTTCTCTCATATGGCTTATGGAGACCAGTGTATATTTTCATAAATATAACTTCTGGCTTAAGTAGACAATTTTTCTTTCACAGTAATTTCTGTGTTTATACATTAATTAACATATTGTATCCATCTAAAATAGTTGCTGATGATCATCCGTCAAGATTAGCTGAAAGATATTTGTGCTTATGTGACTCAACATGATCAGTTAGGTTAGGTAACCTTGTATATAAAACTATAGTCATTGTATATAAGTCTTATAGAAAGTACAGTTTATAAGCCCAGAGTAGCTTGTTCTAATATTTACGATTAACTCTCAATGCTGTCACCCACGTATACGTAGTACAGTGGTAAGGACCTAATTCTACCGGAATGTAAATTAGGCAAAGCAATATAGGCCAGAAGCTAAGGAGGCCTAATATGCAAGCAAATCTTGTGTGCGTCTGTCTATTGAGTTTGACGCTAAGGAAGCCTAATATGCATGTAAATCTTCTGTGCGTCTGTAAATCTCGTACGGCTGACTTTGTGTTTGATGTCAGACGGCGGAGACTATCGACATTGACATGGGAATGGCTCGTAGAATATAAATCTTTCAGTATGTATTTCTAAAATGTAAATAAATAATTTTTTCACAATTAAATGGAAATAAAAGGAATCACTGTCTAGCTAGTAGTTGTAGACTACATGTATGCCAGGGTTTCTACTAACTAGACAGTGATTCCTTAAATACGGTTGACCAGTTGAAACCATGACCACATGTTCTACATGTACGAATGTACATAAAATTTCAAGGTTATGATCAAGATTCAGTAAAAGCTACAGTGTATGCCCCATATGCATGAAGTATAGCAATATGTGGATGCCATGTTCAATATGCATATTTGCAATCATTATATAAACATGCAGAGACCAAAAAAAAAATCAAAATAATTCAAATGCTTAAAGATTATTTTATTTTCACAGCTTATTTAAATACAGTCACTCAAGCATACCCTTTGTTAATAAAAAAAAAAGTAGTAGTTTAACATTTATTACCATACAAGATAGTGCATTCCCTACCTAATCCTGTGTTTTGACTATTTAGACTTTTATTTCATTGACAGTTCAATATACACGATATACCGGTAGCATGTGCCACTAAACTAGCTAGCTACATGGAACTTTACACTTTTTTACTTCTTTAAAACAGAATAGTAATCAAATCAAAATTGTGACACATTTACTGATTGCATGTGCTAAAAACTTTAATTTATAAAATATCAAACAGTGTATCAAAAGAACTTTTACAAATTGATTTATACATTCAAAGGTACAAAAATCAAATGGTTTTCATCCATACTTTTACATAAAAGATGCACTAAAATTAGTCAACTTTCAACTTAATGATAAATTGAACTTGCTTTAACAATTAATTTACATGCAAGTAACACACATGTATGCATATCCGATTTTCTAAATGAATTATTTCACAATGTCAAATTTGGACTATAACAGTTTTTAATCTAGCTAGACAGCAGGAAATTATCATTCTTAATTAAATTTCATGCAATAATTGAAGTATGCGAGCTACAAATTATATCTAATGATTATACTAAAGTGTTTATTGTATTTATTATACACAACTGATGACTTCGTAAGACATACCAGTTAAGTCCAGATTTCAGCTAAAAGGCTTCAAAATTTCTAGTGGATCTTTCTCTCATCAATTTTTTCACTGAATATTTTCAGGGTTTTTTTTTCAAGACACTGTTTTTTGTCAAGGCCTGTAAGCAGTATGATGCAATCCAAGAACTCCTAGGGCAATTTTAGAACTGAATTTCTCTCTTACCTGGCACAAATAAAAGTTTTAAATTTCAAAATACATTAAACTTACATGAAGAAAACTAATAAAAATAGTGATAATTGTAATAGAACTTTCAGATGTTTGGAAGCAACTTCATGTACCTAATTTTAAGAAAATTAAAGATTGAAGTATATAGAGTCACCTGTATTCTTGAGGAATGTATATGTAGCCTGCTATGTAGCTTCATTAAAGAGATAAATAAATCTAAGAGTGGCCAGCTTTTAAATTAAAATTAGCATTGAGCTTTGGAGGTTCATGCATTTGTCTGCAAGGAAAAAAAGGATCAAATGGAAAAGACTGGGAGAGAATTTGGCAATCAAATGAATAATTAAATTGAAAATATGAGGAATAACTATTTATCATTTTATAAAATACACATGTAGGTGCTTCCAAAAATCCTCAGAAAGAAAGGGTTTCAAAGTATAGTATTGTGAGCTTATAAACATGTATAAATGCTAATTAAATTCTCTCAAAATTTCAAAGCCATAAGTTAAAACAAACTGTACGGAATATTTTTTGTAAAGAAAGGCAAGTCAAATAAATTGTAATAATAGCATATATCATGTTCAGTGACAATCAGTGCACGTGCTAAATAAAAATGCCATTGGACTTAACGCTTTCCTCTTAATTAAATGACCAAATTTATCGGCAATATTTTTGCAAAGTAGATCAAAGGTCATGGGGTCAGTAACCATGGTAATTTACAAAAGCCTTAGTGCCAAAAAATATATTTGCAAAATATCAAAACCATACCTCTTACAGTTCTGGACATGTAAAGTGTGACAGACGGACAGACAGGCACCAAGTAAAGCATCTCTAAGTGTCGTTCTGCTCTGAAAGTGACACAAAAATGAAAGTTAGTCAATTTTTGACCATTCATATAACTTCAGTGACAAAAGGTACACTAGAGTGGTAAGTTTATCCTAATTATTTGAAAATATGTCAACACCATTGGTCTGAATATAAGCAAACAAACAAAAGAAATAGCAATTCACTAACTGTAAAACATTGAACTCAAATTTTAATCAGTGAAACCAGAATAAAAATCTTATATATATCAAAATTTCATATAAGAAGGATATGGAGATAACAAACAGTATTCAATATCAAAGTCCATAAAACAATACAAAATGGGAGCAGAGCAAACAAAGACTTCTGAAACATCAGAGGTGGAATCAGGTGCCAAGGAGGAGTGAGCATCCCCTGCTGACTGGTCACACCCGCCGTGTGCTCATCGTCATGATCATTAAAAAATGGAAACATCCATCGTCAATTCAGTGTATAAATAATGGACTAACAATTGGTATGAAAAACGTCAGTCAGCATTTGACTCAATGATAAGTTGTATTTTCTGACAAGGTCATGGTATTGACCATAGAACTTACAAAATGATGACCTTAAATGAGACTGCTGATATTCTTGTTTCATTAACTTGTTTGTCAATAATTTACCTCGCTTTAGAAATTGTTCAAATAGCATTTAAGAAACAGACAATTGGTTTCATGATTTTCAAGTGTCATTGGAATTGAGTTTGATTAAAATGACATTGTCAAATGTGTAACCGGCACACAGAGATGTAATTAATTGTTTTGGATATGGTTTATATACACCAAAGATGGGAAAGAATAGTACAGAAGTGATATTACACACTATATTTTAATAAAGAAGTTATTTTTAAATGTCTTGAAATTCAATGAGAGTTTCTCCTCTATACCAAAAATAGTTAAAGTATGTATACTAAGAATAAGAGAACAGTTTTTTTAAATGCAGGCAATGGGGAACAATCTGCGCTACGAATGACATCAAACAATGTGTTTTTTCTGCTGTGTGCAATGTTTGACTAAATTTTGACTTAAATTTGAATTTGCTTGAAAAAAAAAATAAACAAGAAAAAAATAACAGACAGTTGTTATTTTAAATAAGTTCCCTAGTGAAGAGTGGTCTTTCACTTTAAAAAAAATATCATTTAATGTTAACAGACGCTTGTGAAGCAGATAAAGGAAGAGAGAGGAAAATTACGCTTCCTTTCGTGCCCCGATGTACACTTAAACATGCTTTCTTTATTCTTACATAATTTTCTTATTAAACGCGATATCATGAAACTTGAAATGCATGATCAAAAATGTTACTTCTTGCAATGACAAGGAAAGAAATTTAATTAATCTAGCAAAATGAAACTTAACTAATTTCCCTGTCTATGACTTTCTGTGACAAATCTTGTAGTATATTACAGGGCTTGAAATGCAATTTTCCTACTAAAAAAATTAGTTGGGAGTATAATTTAATCATTGGATGAAGACATTAGGTCTCGGCAACACTTGTGCCAGGTTTGCTACGGTTCTATTCTGCAGGTTTGTTGATACAAGCTATCATTACTTGCATCTCCATGTGGCTTACAAAGAAAAAAAAATCAATGTAAACTCAAGATAAAAATGCACCTATGACAAGTAAAAATAATTGCCATTTGAAGTGCAAATTGTAATGGACCTGCAGAACATATTTTGTTTGACATTTTGCCACGATAATGTATGCTTTGGTGAATTTTTCTTTGCTGGGCCCCAATACACATCAGTTCAACATTTTTACTTAATTCTGTTAAATTTGTCTGAATGCAGATTAAAATGTAAAAGATTATTAATTCATCAAAGAGTAATGATATTTTGCTTTTGAGAAAATTTTGCTTTTACCTCATATTCCATTATGATTGTAAGTCCCAAAGTGTAGACATGTGTTGTTTTAGGATCCACGTTATACAAGTAAATAGGTATGACCCTTGATTTTCTGGCAGATTCTAATTTTGTTAACTTTGTAATTGTATAGGGTGAGAGTATTAATGTTTCTAACACTGCTGACTTCAACTTTCTTCCTTACTCCTTAAATTTTATATTGGGTATATTTGAATGAAAAAGCACACAATATGCAGCCGAACAGTCGCTTTAACACTGAGTTCATGGACTTTTGCAAGAAGCACAGACTTTTACAGTTGACAGTATACTTGGACATTTAAATCTGTTTCATGTACATACATGTAGGTACAGAATTGTTAATAGATAAGAAAACCTTTAACCCCCTTCCCCACAGTCACACATTTTAACGCATAAACCATTTCCTATTTCTGACGCAAAATCATACATAAACCATTTCCTGCAATTGTGCATGTGCATTTTCATGCACTTTGAAAAGGTAACGTCATATTTCTATGACATGAACATTAAATGTACAGTCTGTATGTTGTGTCACAGTTCAGTAAGTTGTAAAGATTTGAAATAGTCATAGCTTTGGTGTTAGGGGGACTTACATGTGAAGGACGGGTGTTGAGGGTACAGTGGATGTTGTTTTCTTTAAACACAACTTATATGTGCACTGAAAAAAAAATATTTTTGTTAATTAAATGTTGGACTAAATTTTATATTTTTAAAGAGCTTCCATACATTGTGTAAAAGAAAGCCATCAACTGTATAAGTCAGCGATCCTCATAAAAGTCTAGAAGCCTGGGTGGCATAGTGTTAGAGCGTCTGCTCTTGAGTCAAGAAATAAGGATTTGATCCTTATGTGGCAGATTTGATTCCCACTATGGAACACAGAGACTGATCCTTTAGATGAGACCGATGTAAAAATCAAGGTCCCATGTCGCAGTAGCTGCCGGCATATAGGTAAAAATTTGTAGCTCTTCATCGGCAAGTTGTGGTGTCTTCATACGAGTATAAAATTCTTGATAGGGACTGTAGTTTTCCTGTAATAATTGACCGAAATCCTACTAGTCTACAATGTATAAACTCTGCATTCTTGACCTGGGTATATGAGTGAAAAATTCTTGAGAGGGACATTAAACAACATACATTCAATCAATCTTGATCTGTAGATTGTCAAATAGGAAATTTCTGGTTTGTCAAGCTAAAGATTAGTAATTAATAAAACTGTAAATGAGTTTCTTTTTTTTTTCCATTTTACCTGAGATGTCTTTTGCTTTTCTTTAAAGTGTCAGTATTTGACTGTTGATTTCACCCATCTTAGGAAAATGATCTGTAATAGTAATAAATTGTAAGAAATCATAATCTGTTCTCCATCCACTATAATCATGAAATAAAATCAGCAGTGATATCAAAGGCTTTTTTCAATAATCAAGTGAAAATCATAAAAGTACTGTATACACATGATACAGGGAAATTTTCGCCCCCGTTTTATTTTTGCCCCTTTTGCCCTACTCTCATTTGGGCGAATTCATAGAATACAGTATAATTTCTTAAACAAAACTTTGACTGGGCGAATTTAAAAGGGAGCAAAATTGTTTGCAAGTGTGAAAGGGCGAAAATAACACGGGGCGAAAATAACCCTGTATACAGTATTAGCCAAAAAGGAAAAAAATAAATGTCACTATAATAATCAAGCTTCAGTTGCATATCTCTACAATTTTCTGAGAAGACAATTATACCTGAAAGATGCTGTGTAATCCCCCTTTTCAATAAAAGAAATTACCTTATGATGATGTATTAAGTTCCTGTGAACAAAGCTGTACTTTTTCACCCATTGTCTTTATATACTTGACAAGTTTTAACACAGATTCAATCTACAAAAAGAAAAAAAAAATAACAAACTTAGATACAAAGCATTCATGAGGTATCATGATATACTAGTACACAGATAAATCATAATGATTTTTCTTTTACTATGTTTAGTTTTCTGAATCAACAGCAAAGTTTTGAACAATTCCTTGTAAAATTTTTACATTTAAACCAATATCAGCAATGCAGGCATTTAAAAACTGAAATATATGCCAATCCACCTAATTAAAATTAGACTTCATGTTTATATCTGCTCATATTACTTGCTACAGTAATATCTAACAACATCCCATAAAAGGTTAAGTCAGAGGTCAAATTCCCTAAACCAATCATATTGTCGCCTTCAAAATCATTGTATATCTGTTGATCCAAATCAGTTGTTCTAAATTTGACCTCTGACATTACCCTCTTTGGGATGTCAAATGTTAGTGTTGTGAGTATGGGAAAGGATCTATTATCTAATTCTAATTAGATTGGCATTTATGCATATGTGGTCCTTTTAAAATGTATATTGGCAAGGATTATAACCGTGGCTTGTATGCATTAGATTTTCAAAGATTCTCATATATTTTCCATAATACCCCTCTTCATAACAAATATATCCTATGGTTTTCTTTCAATAAACATGATAAAGTTAATTTTCTGTGTGAGAACTAAAATACATGTTTTCAACTGTTAAATCAGCATTAACGGTCGCAAATACCAAATTAAATTTTAAAGATAATTATTCCAATTCTAATGCAATCTATATGCATTAATTTGTTTGTTGTTTCTGTCTTGTTTTATTACATTAAATACGTCACGGAGCATTGTGTTTTTGGGTTGCTCTCTTATGAAGTCACAATGAAAAGCTTCCTCTCTCATTCATGCTTGTTTTACTGCTTCAAACATCAGTGCATTAGCGAATCAAAACGTGTCAGATATGCAGATTTACATACATACACATGTACATGTACTTGTCTTAATTCCATATATGCAAATATGGAAAATATGCAAAAAAGATGTGGAAATAACAAGTTACAAATACTTATACTAGTTCCTGTTGAGTATATTGCAAAAGCAGGTATTTTGAGGTCTAAAGAAAATCATCTGCATAACCGAACTGAAAAATAGGCGATTACCCGGTTACTAAAAATCATCTGATTTGACAACACTAATCGTAGGTCAACTCAAACATTTAACTAGAAGTGATCCCTTGTTATATTATATTTTACTTATTTTCTACAGACTTACTATACCCTGAAAAAAAGAATAGAGAACAGAGAAAATTTGTTTAAATGACCAGAACTACATGTACAGAGATTAATCCCTACCTCAAAAACAGGCTGCCATGGGCAGTCAGTAATTTCCAACTCTGGCTAAACATACTAATTGTCCAAAATTTACAAATTAATGCTTCATGCATATATAATATATTAACATTCTTAAATTCATGATTCGTACATGTACAGTAGGGGGACAAAAGTGTTGAGAAAAAATGGCGTCACGTTTCCAACAGAAGAGAGACAACTCGTGCGGAAAACCGTCTTGACAGCTGACTTACTATGACAAATCACAAATAACTTACCTTAATACTTAGTAAGATGACCTTTTAATCTGATGACCTGTTGTATTCTTCTTGGAATCGATTGATAAAGATTTCTGACATAATTTACGTTGATGTCCTGCCATATCCTAAGCGTTTCTTGAAAAAGTTCGTCTGCGGAATTTATATTGTGCATCCGTGATTGAAGTTTTCTTTTAATATAAAGCCATACATTTTCTATGATATTTAAGTCCGGAGACTGTGCAGGCCAGCTCATGTTCTTAATATGGTTTCTGGCAATAAAGTCCTGTGTAACACGAGAGCGATGTACGGGGGCGTTATCATCTTGGAAGAGGTAACTTCCTTGTGGGAAATGCCGCACTAGAACTGGCCAGAGGTTTGAATCTAAGATGTTGATATATTTTTCTGAATTAATGTTACCTTCCACCCGACACAAAGTTCCGATACCGCCGAAGCACAGGCACCCCCACACCATGATACTGAATTTGCGGCCATTTTGTCGTGGAACTAAGTCCGGTCTCCAACCTTCGCCTGCTTTTTTCCAAACATAGACACGATTATTTTCCCCGACACATATCTGAGATTCATCGCTGAATATAACTTTGGACCACTGAGTTTGTACACCCCACCATCTCTTCTCCCTACACCATGACAAGCATTTCTTTCGGTTTACATTTTTAATCAAAACTTTTTTCTTATACACACCTCTAGTGAAACCATTTGCTTTAGGTCTACGTTTGACAGTCTTCTGAGACACAGATGTTGCCCTGTTTTCATTAAATCTCGCTGTAATTTCTCCTAAGGGTGCTCTACGGTCTCTGTTTACAATCCTCTGGAGCCTCCGATAGTCCCGATCGTCGATAGAACGAGGCCGACCCGATCTTGGTAAATTCTCCACTGATCCTGTGCCTTGATATTTACGTGCAATATGGTACACTGAAGCTAGAGACCTATTGACACTTCCTGCAATAGCTGACATTTTTTCTCCGTTTAAGTAAAGTTCCACAATAACTAATGTTTCAGGGGTTGTGAGATTTCCTGACGTTTCGTCTCCATTTGTTACCGAGTTAGATCGTCAACAAAACTATAGCAGATGACGAAATATACGTCATGCTATACGTCATTTGTACTGACCTATTTATATTTCAGGGGGATTTCCGAAATTCCAACTCTGACCAAAAATAAACGACTTTTAATACGCGCGGATCTATAATTTATTTTAGTGACGCCATTTTTTTCTCAACACTTTTGTCCCCCTACTGTAGATTAAGACAGATGATAAAATCATTTCTAATTTTATTATTCATGATAATTTGGCTGTTGACTTGTGTGCTTGAATTGAAAGAACCACGAACAGTCAGAGAAAATTTTGATTCATAGTTAAATTTACATAATATACATTATGCATAAGGGAGACCAAATATATTATTACTGCATTAAGGAGACCAACTACTATCCACTCGCAAATCAGCATTCAAAACTTCAGATATATTTCAGATATACCGTATATCAGGATTTTTCCGCGTGTATCCAATTTCCGCTTTGTTCGTGACGAGTTCTGAATCGCGGAGAATAAAACAGCGTAAATTTCATTCAAAGTTTTCTTCTTGTAGTAGAATATTTCTTAATGCTTATATCGTAGAGGGTAGAAATAGCGGGATCAGAGGACAAGCGCAAGATACCGGTAATAGGTATAAGCCCTTATTGTTTGTTTACTAATTGACAAGCTAGCTAATTATATGGGTCACGTTCCTTGCGAGAAGCCATTAAAATAATTATACCTGAGCTGCTAGTCAGTTTGGAACAGTAAATGACCCATGATTGTTTAAATCTTAAAAAATAATATCTTTGATTTGAGAGTTTGTACGCAAAACAGGTGTGTAATTAGCTGAGCGGGTCTTCCGAAATTGACGAGGCGAAGGTCGATCGATCTATTTCTCACCCGTATGAAGTAATTTAAGCTTAATGACTTTAACATTTTACATCCTGTTCCTTCATAGGCTTAAACAATTGTTAATAATATAATCACTGGGACTATGAAATAGTGAAAATTTGATTCGCATAAATTTAATATACTGATTTAGGTTCTGATTCCCGGAAAAAACATGACGCGGAAAAAACCTGATATACGGTATTTCAATACCCTAGTTCATTACATGCTTACAATTACAAATTTATGAGGGACATTAAACAACAAAGAAACAAACAAAAATGCATGTCAGTCTTTAAATTTTTTTAATACAAGTATATTGTATGCATAAGGGAGACCAAATGTATTATTACTGAATTTAAGAGACCAATCCACATGTAAATCAGTATTCAAAACTTGAGATTTAATACTCTAGTAAGTTATATGTTTTGTTAAATAAACTAAATATAAGAGGGACATTAAACAACAAACAAAAATACATGTTGATCTTTAAATTTGTATAGTACAGTAATTTACTTTGAATTGTTTGTATTTATAGATGACCTTAATCAATTTATCTCAGCCAAAATTAAAACAAAAAAAGCTAATCACACAACATAAAGGGGATATCAGTTTGTTCCAATGAAGGGTCATGCCCTCTTTCAAGGGGAGATAATCAAGAAAAGACAAAAATAGGGTGGGATCATTAAAACATCTTCTCACAGTCAGGGGCTCAACTTAAACAAGTTGTTTTCAAAAATAACTCAAATGAGTTATATTTTGGTCTCAATGAGTTTTTTCTCTTTGCTATGACCTACAGACCCTAAACTGTGCTACTACACCACTTGAACGGTACGGTTTGGTACACTTTGTGCACGGAACGGTACCCTTTGAGAACGGAACGGTTTGTTTTGTGAATGGTACAGTACGCTTTGTGGATGGTACGGTACGCTTTGAAGACAGTACGTTTCGTTTCTAGCATGGAACGGTTCGTTTTGTGAACCTTTGGGAAACGGTATGCAAATGAAGTGGGCGGAGCCTGTTAGCTTTAATTCTTGACTGGCTGCTAAAAATTAATTCATTTTAAATGACTTTTGAAGTACTTAATGCACGTATATAATTATATTTCCACTATTAACAAATTAATATCTTTCAATTTGAATATAAATTTACACTACAGCGGTGATGGAAGAAAAATGAAAAAAAAAAATGAAAGAAAAAACATCATCCCACCGATGTCTTTGGCATTATGTATAGATATGTATTAATACTTAAAATAAAGAAGAAAAAAATTTTGTAAAGCTTCTGAAGATAGAATGAAAGGCCTTAAGCTTTACTGAAGTTTTTCGTGTTTTTCTTTTATATTTTAAGTATTTAATTCCGACCACTGAGACTTTTTATTGGATTATCTATATGTATGAATATATATAGAACTCGTAAATATTTCCGTACTTATTTTTTACGGATGCTGAACCTTCATTTTAAAAAGGAAAAAAAATTAAATGAAATATTTTTTCACTTTAAAATGGCGGATCCGGGTTAGATAAGGACCTCAGTACCCGCTTGCTTGTCATAAAATGCGACTAATTGGGCGGTCCTACAGATGAGACCATATAAACCGAGGCCCTGTGTCACAGCAGGTGTGGCACAATAAAGATCCCTCCCTGCTCAAAGGCCATAAGTGCCGAGCATAGGCTTAAATTTGCAGCCCTTTACCGGCAATGGTGACGTCTCCATATCAGTGAAATATTCTGGAGAAGGACATTAAACAGTATACAATCAATCAATCACTTTTAAATAAAGTTGTAACATAATTAAAAGGAATTAATATAATACCGGGTATATACTTGTTCTATACGCACATATATAAATTATTTCTAATTAATTGATCTAAAGAAATAAATATGACTATTCCTGCTTCATTTTTATTCCTAGTAATTAGATATGTACATTGTTTTTTTTATTTTCAAAAATTGTAGATCTATCGTTTAAACATTTGCTTCAGAAGAGAAATATCAGTAAACAAAATAGATACGAAAATCAGCAGTAGAAACACGAAATCAATACAATAACTTCCAAGCACTTTCTCGTAACAGAAAGCATTCTTTTCACAGACAAGTATTTATGTTTTCAATAATCCTTTCAGTGTATTAAGTAATTATTTTAATATGTTTTTCTTTATTTTATTAAGTTATTCTATTCCTGTACAGTCTGTAAAAACGATGTGAATGAGAGAGAGAGAGAGAGAGAGAGAAAAGGGGGATAGAGAGATCCAACCACTTAATACATTATCAGTAAAAAAAAAATGATTTGTATTCATTCTCCTTCTTCATTTTATTTACATCGCCAAAGTCACAATTAATCAGTCTATGATGCTTTTTAATCAACCCATTTACAACTATTTTGCAATGAATAATCCGTTCTCTGTACATGCATGCTGCACACATGAAATCCTTGTGCATCACCTGTCAATCAAAATGGCATGACGCTAAGAGACCCTGAAAGTCTGTTTACGTAGGAAGAATTTCTCCTGTGATTTGAAACATTCTTATGGTCAGTTTATAGTTCACACCTATTTAAAAAATATATTGGGTCACAGCCGGAGGGATGGGGGCACCGTGTGTTTAACACACCTTTCAAATTATTTAGTTCTGACCACATCAAGTGTTTTTAATCACTCAACTGACATCCAGCAAACTCATCTTCCAGGTTTCACTTAAACACTGATTACAAATTTACTTCCTAAATTATCCTTTTTCAGACAAAAATAAATAAGCATGTATCCCTAAATTATAATTTTCTTTTTTTACAAAAGCACAATTTAAAGTCACATAAATTCACATAAGTATCGCCTTCTAGAGGTGGGGGGGGGGGGGGGGGGG
>PRKT01000110.1:1163321-1185320 GCA_003671525.1 Saccostrea glomerata | reverse complement strand
GGGGGGGGGGGGGGGGGGGGGGGGGTAACAAACATAATATGGCATGAAAGAGGATTGATATTTTTTTTTTAATTTCATTTTATATAGTAAATTATCTTTTTACAGACACTAATTAGGATGTTTCCTGTAGATCATGATTTAATTTTTCATTTACAACAACGTACCATTTTGCAGACTTCTAAAGAACTTTTAACCAGCTAATTCGTATTGCTTTCTAGAAAGGGGATGGGGGTACAGTGTAACAAACCTTATAATATCTTTATTTTTTCGCAAACTTTTTTTTTTTCATTTTTCATAAGATGTATTTCAGAATGAAGTAATATTTATACTGCAGTTTGCACATTTTTTCTGCAAGAAATTCGGCTGGCGATTTTGTATGCAGCATGAAAGTTGATCAGTTTTATTAGTAAGATTATCATCTCTGTCTGTTCAGTAGAAATCTTCATGTTTACCGCATGCAATATTTTAATCTATATTTTACATGATTACAGATTTTCAGTGTAAGTATAACTGCACCAGTGATTAGCCTATAGTAAAAATCTTAACAGAATTAATGTGATAGTCTAATACGGTTCTTTTTTAAATTTTACTCTAGACAGTTTATATATGTTTTAAAATTCTTACAAAATAATTCATTAGTTAAATCATGCATCTGATATGTACTAATATGAATGCATACTTACGACAAAAACGATCTTGTATCCGATTTAATGATTTAAATGAGCAAAATCAAAATCTAAAGTAGAGACAACCAGGGAATTAATTAATGAAAGCGTGTTTTATCTTAGTTGTATTATAGTCTATTGAACCTATTTTTATATCAAATATAATTATAGGATTATGAAACATGAGTGTACATGTACACATTTAAAGAGGGATTTTCCCCGGGCACGAGCACGATTATATTGAATTTTGGCGCATCTTATAATATTAGTTTAAATATCTGTATAGTTAAATTACAAATATTCAAATACAACTAATATTTCAAAAGGAAATTGATTTAATTTGCTAATATAAAGAAAATAAAAGACTTCAAAGACGCCGACATTGTTCAAGGTTCACTGTGCCCCGTACGTGTTTGGCGGGAAAAACTCATGGCCTATACTGTACCTTTGACCACAAACACAACCAGTTGAACTAATTTATATCAAATAAGGAATCGTCTCACACTCTAGTTGTTTTGAAGTTGTAGTTTGCTTCGAGTAGTTTCCTTATTTTTAAAGTTGAGGGCCCAGACGCTTGATACTTGATAATGGTGTTTCGAACAGGCAGACACAATCTCCGTCCTCCTTTCACAGGCGCCGTAGCAAGAAATAAACCTGAATGACTTATTTGGTCATTACACGATTCAAAAATCATTGGGGGCACGGTTCGCATAATTAACCAAAGAACGGTATGGTTCGTTTCTTGCACGGAACGGTACGCTTTGTGAACGGTACGGTACGCTTTGTGGACAGCTAGGTACGCATTGTGAACAGAACGGTTCGCTTTGTGGACGGTACGGTATGCTTTGTGAACGGACCGGTTCACTTTGTGCACGGAATGGTATGCTTTGTTCAAGGTACCGTTCGCTTCTGAGGTGTAGTAGCACAGTTAAGGGTCTGTACTTTCTCCTTGCCTTAGTAAATCAAACGCATTATTTTTCTAAAATAACTTCACACCCCGTACACCAAAGGATTTTGCTCGTGCATCAAGACAAAAACAAATGTTTGACTAAATTTAAACCTTGCTCAATGCAGGAAAAGTGTTCAAAGTCTTGGGAAAAGTGGGGAATTTGTTTCTTTAATAATAAAAATTAGATATATTCACCATGTGGATAAAACCACAAAATAAGGTGTAAATGCGGTTTATCTCCACCTCCTCACCAATTCTCCATTGTAGTCGGTGCACTCCATCTAGTATTACATAATGGAATCCCAAAATGCAATGCATATTGGCAGGAAACACAAAATTTCCAAGAAATCAATGTCCAAGTAGGATATACAAATAACTAATTTAAGTTTTTTTTTTTTAATTTGTGTGTGTGAAATAACTTATTTAAGTTATTTTTTTTATAACTTGTTTGAGTTATGCCCCTGACTACAAGTGGGCAAACACATGAACAGAAAGATGGATATGATGATTCCTATGCACATGTATACACCCATGCTTATAAACAAACAATATACACTAGTACCACACTTAAATTCAATATGTGCAACCTCTGTGAAGAAATTGAAGCAAAACTAAAGGTGGACCACCAAACCGACTGACAGAAAGCAGCAAAGCAATATGCCCTCCCTTCTTTGAAAGGGATGCGAGCATAATTATATGTGTACTCTAACTGAATTAAAAACAAAATTACCCTTTGTCAGAATATAGATTAGCAGGAAGGCTGTTTTTCCTCATTTTTCCATGTTAGATTCAGACTGTTCTTCAAAAGATTCTGGCATACACCCCTGAAAGAGTAAACAGTGAAGATAATAAAGAGCACCTAAATCGACATGATCAACTGCATATTTTTTTAAAAGATCAACTTAAAAGGGATAGAAAACAGAGAAAATTTGTTTAAATGACCAGGACTACATGTAGAGAGATTAATCCCTACCTCAAAAACAGGCTGCCATGGGCAGTCAGTAATTTCCAACTCTGATATGAGATGCTAAACATACTAATTGTCCAAACATGTTTAATGCGTATATATCGTAGATTGGCAAATATTCACGATGGTTTTAATTTCGATCACTATGTTCGCGATCTATCATTTTTCCGCGAAATTAAACCCATCGTGAATGTTATCATTAGTTGTTAAAAGCGTTTAAATGCTTATACGAAATTTGAATTAATATCTTAAAGTGTGAAATTAAAACCATCGGATTTGGTACTATTTGAGATATCATGAAATTTTAACATCGCGGAATTAAAACGATTTACAGTAATATGTAAACATTCTTAAATTTCATGATTTGTACATGTAGATTGAGACAGATGATAAATACATTTCTAATTCTATATTTTGTCTGTTGTATGCTTGAATTGAAAGAACATTGACAACAAGCATCATTCATAGTAAATTTGGATTTTCACAGATTATACATAATTAAATTTGCATAATATACATTATGCATAAGGGAGACCAAATATATTATTACTGCATTAAGGAGACCAACTACTATCCACATGCAAATCAACATTCAAAACTTCAGATATATTTCAATACCCTTGTTTATTACATGCTTTATTACAGTTACTAAATCTAAGAGGAACATTAAACAACAAAGAAACAAACAAAAATACATGCCAGTCTTTAAATTTATATGATACAAGTATATTGTATGCATAAGGGAGACTAAATGTATTATAATTACTGAATTTACGAGACCAACTTAAATTCACATGTAAATCAGTATTCAAAACTTGAGATTTTTATATTCATATGAAGCAGAATTTATGCAAAATCTTATGCGTGAAAAGAAGAAAACACTTGCTGTGGCCTTCTACTTGACCTTCAGATATATCCACAACATGTCAATTAACAATGGTAATTTCTATGTCGATACGATATATTCAGGAGAGCTTGAGATAAAAGAAACCACAGACTCTGACACATCTGTTTCTTACTTGGATATTTTTCGTGAAAAAGACAATAATCACTGTTAATGATAACCTAACAACCTAGTTATATGATAAACATGACGACTTTAACTTTTGTTTCATCAGCAATATACCTTCATCACCTGCATATCGAGTGTATATATCTCAGTTGATTCGATACGCAAAAGCATGCTCTACATACGAAAAATTTCTAAAACGAGGTAAATTATTGACAAGCAAGTTCAAGTTGATGAAACAAGAATATCAGCAGTCTTGTTTAAAGTCATTATTTTGTAAGTTCTATAGTTGATACAATGACCTTGTCTGCAAATGCAATTTATCATTGAGTCAAATGCTGACTGACATTTTTCATACCAATTGTTCGTCCATTATTTATAACCTGAATTGACGACAAATTTTCCGTTATTTTACTATCGTGACAATGAACAAACATCTGGTGTGACCAGTCAGCAGGGAATGCTCACTTCTCCATGGCACCTGATCCCACCTCTGATGTTTCGGGGGTCCGTGTTTGCTCTGCTCTTATTTTGTGTTGTTTATGGACTTCGATATTGAATACTGTTTGTTATCTCCATATCCTTCTTTTTATACTCTAGTAAGTTATATGTTTTGTTAAATAAACAAAAATAAGAGGGACATTGAACAACAAACAAAAATACATGTTGATCTTTAAATTTAAATAATATACTGTATGCATAAGGGAGACCAAATGTATTATAACTGCATTTAGGAGACCAACTACTTTCTACATGTAAATCAGTATTCAAAACTTGAGATTTTAATACGCTAGTATTAAAGTTATAATATGTTTTGTTAAATAAACTAAATATAAAAGGGAAATTACACAACAAACAAAAATACATGTTGATCTTTAAATTTATAAAATATACTGTATGCATAAGGGAGACCAAATGTATTATAACTGCATTTAGGAGACCAACTACTTTCTAAATGTAAATCAGTATTCAAAACTTGAGATTTTAATACACTACATGTAGTAAGTTTTATGTTTTGTTAAATAAACTAAATATAAAAGGGAAATTAAACAACAAACAAAAATACATGTTGATCTTTAAATTTATATAATATACTGTATGATAAGGGAGACCAAATGTATTATAACTGCATTTAGGAGACCAACTACTTTCTACATGTAAATCAGTATTTAAAACTAAATTGAGATTTTATAATAACCTAGTAATAAAGTTACATATTTTCCAAAATGTTTATCCCAATACAATAGTAATTTACTTTAAATTGTTTGTATTTAGATGACCTTAATCAATTTATCTCAGCCAGAATTAAAACAAGCTAATCTCACAAGTGGGCAAACACATGAACAGAGAGATGGGCATGATGATTCCTATGCACATGTATACACCCATGCTTATAAACAAACAATATACACTAGTACCACACTTAAATTCAATATGTGCAACCTCTGTGAAGAAATTGAAGCAAAACTAAAGGTGGGCCACCAAACCGACAGACAGAATTAAAGCAGCAAAACAATATGCCCTCCCTTTTTTGAAGGGGGTGCGAGCATAAATTAATTTTATGTGTACTTCTAATTGAATTAAAAACAAAATTACCCTTTGTTAGAATATAGATTTGTAAGCTGGAAGGCTGTTCTTCCTCATTTTTCCATGTTAGATTCAGACTGTTCTTCAAAAGATTCTGGCATACACCCCTGTAAGAGTAAACAGTGAAGATAATAAAGAGCTCCTAAATCAACTGCATATTTTTTTTTAAAAAATCAACTTAAAAGGGATAACAAATGCATTAAACTGCATAAAGAAAACCAACTGATATTCGTATATACGAGGGTTGTTAGAAAAGTTCATGGACAAGTTCTACTGTGAGTGCGCTATTTAAATCAAACTAGTCAAACTTTCTAGATAAAAACTTTACCTATTTTGCAATAAATATACAAAGATTTGGTGTTTTCAGGTGATCCTTAAAAAATATACTGTACAGCTATTTTATTTTGAGAACACATGCTTCACGGAGCATGCTTCTTTTTCCATGTTTACATTTTAAAGACCTTTTATTGATATTAAAAATTGCAGAGCTGTAGCGCACAAAGATTTATGATATTTTACCTTTCCCTACAGAATTCATGAAACATCACTTGGTCAAATTTTGAATTAAATTGGAGCGTATATTACCATTTTATAACAATTTATAAATATTAACGCATAAAAACAAAGCCAAAAATGGGAACGTCATGGAGCACATATTTATAATTGATACTGTCTTACACTGAATTCAAGTAATTTTAATATAAATTCAATGTATTTTTCGCCAGTCTGGCATCTTTGCATGAATAATGCAAACAAAAAAGCATTAACTATACAAGATATCCTGCAAATCACATTCATACATACTACAGCTTACGCAATGCATATTTTGTTTACTACAAAACTCCTCGGGCATTTAGGTTCGGCAGTGAAAAGAGGAAACCCATTTGAACTACATGTATAAGCCAAGATTTCAGGGCAATGATTTCATTGGCTAATCAAAAGGTGGCTCTGACATTAGTGATGGAACGATTGTCGCCGACAATCGATTGTCGGTCGTTAGAAGCTCTTCGATGCTACTAATCGATTATAAAATAAATGTCGCCGACATCGCTAACAAAAAATAAAATTGTCATACTTTAATTTTATTACCAAATCCAAGTGCAAAGAGCATAAAAATAGTGATGAACGTTGAAAACATGGAAGGATTCCGTGTCTTGTTGATACTTTTACCGCCATGATTAAATATGGGGTTAGACTAATACCAGGAAATGGTAATATTGCAAGGTTTTACTGTGCAAAGGAAAACATAATTAGTCTAGTCAATCTTTAAACGTAATTATAATCATAAATACTAGTCTAACTTCTGGATAATTACTTTTAAAACTTGCAATTTAAACTAATTAAAAATAATTTTGAGAAATAAATACATGTACATGTATTAAATGAAAGATGGGACTAATATCAGTAAAATACCCATTGCATGGACTTTATAAAAAAATATACATTCCCTTTCTGTTTCAATAGTCCTATATTGTTTAAAGTAACAAAATATTATTTTCCAAATTTTAAAAACCAAATTTCATTTAACATTTTTGAATATTTTATGTAAGTAAATGTTTTTTTTTTTTGTAAAAGTCTGACAGAAATCTGAAAAAGTTTTAACTTTTCTATATGAATTTCATTAAAGTTCAAAATTTCGATTATAATCGATTATTAATCGATTATGCCCAGCCGATTATTACCGATAATCAATTATGATTTTTTTCCGATTCCCCATCACTATCTGACATGACCCCGAATGGGATGTTGTTAGATGTTTGAGAAGCTGTAGAGGATTCGGAACATCAAATTTTAATTAGATTGCATGTAAATATGGATAAGAATTTCTTAAAGCATTCACATGATGCATAGGATATAAAACTATTCTTTTTTTGAGTCAGAAAGTAACAACATATTGAAAATAATGAACCTATTTCCATACAGTACATGTAATTTATTCAACATGTAAGATAAATGTACTAAATATTTTAAACAAGGTTTTCCTGTTTAATTTGAATTTGAAGTATACTTTTTAAAGACAGTAAGACAAAAACAAATTAATATGAGTTGCAAAACAATTATTCTAATTTTTTTTTTGTAAAATTCATGCATAATGATTTATGTCTTTTTTGACAGACTTGTTTAAGAATCCAATTATAGTGCATATCACATTATAAAATATTGTTGTTTTTTGCTCAATACACAGCCCTAATAAAAATGATATACGAAAAAAAAGTACAAGGAATGATTCTGACTGGGTTTAACATTCATGTGATTGATCATACAATTGCACTTTCATTTTCAAAATGTTGTTAGGTTACTGGTATGATTATGTTTCTTTTGCACTGATGTTACAATTTATCAAAAGAGTATACATATTACACACTCTGCTTTTGCAGCTGCATTTTTGGTCTGCATTTTACTCTGCAAAGCAGACAGAGAGTTTACACACTCTGCCTACCATGCCTGCTCTCACTTTAAAGGCATATAGTTTCATATCAGAATGGTCAGTTACGTCTGCTTTGCAGACTGAAATAGGGCAAGTTCTATTCAGTCTGCTTGCATGCGTGCAGTGCAAAACCCTTGTTTATATGCTCTGCTTTTGCAGCTCTGCTTCAAAGCAGCTGCAAAAGCAGAGCGTGTAAACCGGGCTTTAGCAAAAGTAATTATCATTTACCTTTCTTGGAATAAAGACATGTTGACCCGCCTTGAGATAAGATTTCCTCTCTGTCCATAAAAGTGTTACACTGGGGTCCAACAAATTCTAGCACAGACCCTGTAAACATGGTAAAGAAAGACATTAGGTATTATGGATATAAAAAAATGTTGTAATTAAAATCGGGTATGTCTTTTAACCACAATGAACCACAAGGAACCACAATGAACCACAATGAAACCACAATGAAACCACAAGGAACCACAATGAAACCACAAGGAATCAATTTACAATTATTATAATTTTTTACTCTCAAAATATTCATTACAGTACTATTTTTAATAATATGCAATTTATCCGAATTTTTGCAACTTTGAGATATTCTCATTGTTCTTTTTTTTCAAAATTAAAGCAGCAGTGCATTAGAAAAAAATTATGGTATACATGTACAACACAAGAGCGAGGCCTCTTGTTTCTTATAATGCTTTCGCCTATACAATTATAAAAGTTTTTGAAGCATAATCCATTAATTGTTACCCTGTAAAAGATCCATAGAATGACCAACTTGATATTTATGTAATAAAAACAAGATAAAGAGATAATTTAATCCCCAAAACGTACCTTTAAGGAATGAAATGATCATTGATTAACTAATACAGTAAAACTCGGTTATAGTGAAGTCCAAGGGACCTGTGAATTTAATTCGCTATATCCGTAATTCGTTATAACAGTATAACAAATTCGTAAAACCATATAAAGGGAATTTGCAATATGCATGTTTTCCTTCAAGAATTACTACCAAATATGTTAGGGAAGCAAATATTACAAAACATACCTTCGATAACTAAGGTTTTATTGTGAATTGAAATATATATACAATTCCATTAACAAAAATAAGTCAGTTCAATTAATTTGAGATCTTTGAAAGTTCGTTATAAAAGATGTAAATTTCATTATATTTAACTTCAACGGGACCCAAAATCAGTTCGCTATATCCTTAAATTCGTTATATCAGCGTTCGTTATAACCGTAAAATTTTACAAGGAAGAATTTTGCTGTGGACCCAGAAAAACTTCGCTATATCTGTGAATTCGCTATATCCGTGTTCGTACTAAACGAGTTTAACTGTAGTTAGTCTATATGGCTATAATCTGTAACCACTCCATAAAATTATTTCATTTTATTATATACACATGTATGCTCATCTATTAATCATCATAAAGTTGATTTGAACATGTTTTATTTAGTGATAAAACAAAAATAGAATGCATAGCATTTCTTGTCCATGTAAGTAAGCCCTCAATACTCTGAATGACAAAAAAATCGAGATAATTTCCTTTATTTAGTGCAACTACTGTTACAGTTTTTAAAAAGTTAATAATCTAATACCTCATTTCCAGAGTCCTTTATCCTTTTAACTTAAATTTTACATATTTTGTAGTAGACTTAATGCATTTTATAAGCATGCCAAAATTTTGACAGCTTGATGCCCAGGAGTAAGGAAAATGATTTTTAAAATTGCATTAATTTTTATGGTTTTGGTCCCACACCTCGGGCCCTGTGGGTAAGAGATTTTGAAATCCAAAAGTTTGCTCCCCTTTACCTATAGATGTTTTGTATACTGCCAAAATTAGTTGAAATTGGATAAGCTGTTCAAGAAAAGGAGCTTAAATGGTTTAAAAGATAAGGAAACAGACGGACAGGAAGCACATCGTCGGACAATAACGTATAGAAATAGGTCACCTGTGTGACTCAGATGACAAAAAATGCATATAAACCATATATAGATTCATTAAAATTAAATTAAGATGTCCTTGTGGTTTCATTGTGGTTCATTGTGGTTTCATTGTGGTTCATTGTGGTTCCTTGTGGTTCATTGTGGTTAAAAGACATACCCATTAAAATCCATATATTTCAAACATGTCTGTAATGACCGACATAATGCAAATTCAAAGCAAAATAATTACATATATTATATAAGAAGATAATTTTTGTAATTTTCATTGGCTGAAAGGATGTCACGTGATATTCCTCCTTTTGTGACATCGACGTGAAAGTGCGTCGGCAGAAAATGATGTGGAACAACACAGTGTTTGGTGCACTGAAGTTACGTAGAATATAAGATGCGTGTTTTTAACAATTGTGATGTAATGACAGCGAAGTCTGTTTAGTTAGGACTGTGTCATTGCATTAACTTTGTGTGATTATATATTATTATACTTTCATGTTCAATACTAAAATCTGATTGGTTTAGACGCAGTTCACAATCCGTTCTATTACCCTCAGCCTTAGCAACACACGTGGCAACAGGTAACACAACGGTAATGCCACATGCCTGGAAATTATGCGCGTACAGTTCACCGTAGAATTCTCAAAACGTCAGTTGCGCGTTTAAAAGAACCGGAATAAACTTGACGTCAATAACGCTTGCGTCCGATGTAGCAAACGACAGACGAAACATGCTTGCGAGTGCAGAAATAACGAAACTTTAGATGGTAAAGGACTTGTAGAGTAGCAAATAAACAATAAAGAGGTCAGTAAATCTTTTTCGAATTAGCGGGGAGTTTGAAAGCTTTCTAAACGTGAAGGAAAAAGGCTATCGGCATTTTGTATTGCTGACATAGTAAATCAAGAGGACATTCAGTATAATAAAATAAATGGTGCCTGTTTTGGAGGGTAACAGTTGAAATTGACACCCCTCGGAAAACCATTGTCAACCTCCGCTGATGCGTCGGTTGACAATGGTTTTCCTTGGGGTGTCAATTTCAACTGTTACCCTCCAAAACAGGCACCATTTATATAATATATAACTATTATGGACTTCAGTGAATGCTCAAATTATGTCATTATAAGGACTCATGGCAATTGATATTGACCTCAGACAAAGGAAATGATAGTGACTTCACAAGCTCAGTCGCTATCGCTTTCTGAGTCTTCAGTCAATATCAATTGCCATGAGTCCATATACCCATATATTATATAACTTTGTGAAGTCCGGTAATCTGATTGGTCAATACGAAGTCATTGTATTTCTTAAACAATCTCTGAAAGCCAATAATGCCTTTCACGTGCTGCCTCGTTTTCACTTTCAATTTAAGACTAACCTCTGTGCAAAGAGAAAATTTGGACGACTGCACATTTATTCGATAGAATTTTTTGACGCTGTAACTTGGACCCACAATGCATCACTTGTTAAAGCTACATTCTTGCAAGAATAGCAGCAAAAGCTCAACTAAAAGTAAACATGCCCTGATTTAATGGATAAACATTGAAGATAAATATAGTAAACAAAACGTTCTTCATTTACTTTCAGCACTGTTCAGGCTTCCTTAGTGCAACTACTGTTACAGTTTTTAAAAAGTTAATAATCTAATACCTCATTTCCAGAGTCCTTTATCCTTTTAACTTAAATTTTACATATTTTGTAGTAGACTTAATACATTTTATTAGCATGCCAAAATTTTGACAGCTTGATGCCCAGGAGTAAGGAAAATTATTTTTAAAATTGCATTAATTTTTATGGTTTTGGTCCCACACCTCAGGCCCTGTGGGTAAGAGATTTTGAAATCCAAAAGTTTTGCTCCCCTTTACCTATAGATGCTTTGTATCCTGCCAAAATTAGTTGAAATTGGATAAGCTGTTCAAGAAAAGGAGCTTAAATGGTTCAAAAGATTAGGAAAGAGACGGACAGGAAGCACAACGTCGGACAATAACAGATAGAAATAGGTCAACTGTGTGACTAAGATGACTAAAAATGCATATAAACCATATATAGATTCATTAAAATTAAATAAAGATGTCCTTGTGGTTCCTTGTGGTTTCATTGTGGTTCCTTGTGGTTTCATTGTGGTTCCTTGTGGTTCCTTGTGGTTCATTGTGGTTAAAAGACATACCCAAAAATAAACATATCTTTGGAGACCAAAATGTAATCTTTGTTGATAAGTAATTGTACAGGAGTTTGCATTTTCGAAAAAAAGAATTTTGACCATCATTAAAAAAAAATTCTCACAGCAAATCTTAGCCTTTTTTCTGTATTCATTTACTGTTACATATCTAGAAGGGATGGAATGTAGAAGCTTCTTGGGCCTTATAAATTTGTAAACTAGAGGACATATTACATATTAATAGGTGAAAACTTGTACAGTGTGTACTTTTGAGTTTGAGAAGTACAATTCCTACAGTAAAACTCAGTTATAACAAAGTCACTGGGACCTATGAAATTACTTAAGCATTGAATTCATATTTTTTGATGTCTTCGGTCCTATAACACACCTGGCCGTGCCAACAAATTGAATACCGCGCATTAGCGCGGTATGATAATTTGTCGGCACGGCCAGGTGTGTTATAGGACCGAAGACATCCAAAAATATGAATTCAATGCTTAAATTTACATTCTCTAATTTTCCTTCTTCACAATTGCTTATTTCGTTAAACTTAAATGTGATTTAGCGCCTTTCAAAACTGAAGTGGTTAATAGATGTAAGAGCCGTTTGTGACGTCAAATGACGTTAAATGACGTTGCAAAGTTAAATAAGGCAAACAAACATTGCGAGGAAAAAGTGACAAATTAATTCTTAATGCACATTACGTTAATTTTACGTTAATTTTTCAGGATTGTTGTTTTTAATTAAATTATAATAATAAAACATTTTACATTTTTGTGTTCCTGGAGTATTGAAAATTCATATAGTTCCTACTGTGTATTCTAACGCGCGGTGACAAGATTTCGCGTGTGTTATAAAAAATTGAACGTCGTTGATTTCTAATTGATTTAATAAGGAAAAATACACTGAATGTAAATATTTCACTATATCTGTAATTCTTTTTAACTGTATAAGAAATCAATTAAATTTATTTAGCTGGGTATCCAAATTGACTTCCCAATCTACATGTACAAATCATGAAATTTAAGAATGTCTACATATTACTGTAAATCGTTTTAATTCCACGATGTTAAAATTTCATGATATCTCAAATAGTACCAATTCCGATGGTTTTAATTTCACACTTTAAGATATTAATTCAAATTTCGTATACTGGTAAGCATTTAAACGCTTTTAACAACTAATGATAACATTCATGATGGGTTTAATTTCGCGGGAAAATGATAGATCGTGAACATAGTGAAATTAAAACCATCGTGAATATTTGCCAATCTACAGTATATATGCATTAAACATTAAATTGTAAATTTTGGACAATTAGTATGTTTAGCATCTCATATCAGAGTTGGAAATTACTGACTGCCCATGGCAGCCTGTTTTTGAGGTAGGGATTAATCTCTCTACATGTAGTCCTGGTCATTTAAACAAATTTTCTCTGTTTTCTATCCCTTTTAAGTTGATCTTTTAAAAAATATGCAGTTGATCATGTCGATTTAGGTGCTCTTTATCATCTTCACTGTTTACTCTTTCAGGGGTGAATGCCAGAATCTTTTGAAGAACAGTCAAAATCTAACATGGAAAAATGAGTAAAAACAGCCTTCCTGCTAATCTATATTCTGACAAAGGGTAATTTTGTTTTTCATTCAGTTAGAGTACACATATAATTATGCTCGCATCCCTTTCAAAGAAGGGAGGGCATATTGCTTTGCTGCTTTCTGTCAGTCGGTTTGGTGGTCCACCTTTAGTTTTGCTTCAGTTTCTTCACAGAGGTTGCACATATTGAATTTAAGTGTGGTACTAGTGTATATTGTTTGTTTATAAGCATGGGTGTATACATGTGCATAGGAATCATCATATCCATCTTTCTGTTCATGTGTTTGCCCACTTGTAGTCAGGGGCATAACTCAAACAAGTTATAAAAAAGATAACTTAAATAAGTTATTTTACACACACAAATTAAAAAAAAACAACTTAAATTAGTTATTTGTATATCCTACTTGGAGATTGATTTCTTGGAAATTTTGTGTTTCCTGCCAATATGCATTGCATTTTGGGATTCCATTATGTAATACTAGATGGAGTGCACCGACTACAATGAAGAATTGGTGAGGAGATGGAGATAAACCACATTTACACCTTATTTTGTGGTTTTATCCACATGGTGAAAACATATCTAATTTTCCATTGAAGATAAATATAGTAAACAAAACGTTCTTCATTTACTTTCAGCACTGTTCAGGCTTCTTTTTGGAAATGTATTACTTACATTTATAACAGGGTTTAAACTTAACGCTCGCCCACTCGCAAATTGCGAGTAAAAATTGGTGTGGGCTCATAGAATTTGTAAGTTGCTCGCCCACGTGGCGAATAAAAATTCTGAAGGGGGCCGAATTCATTCCAAGTCCCCTTACTGAAAACAGACATTTTATGCAGATTTTTGATTTAAAACTACAGAAAAATGAAATAAATCACAGCAGTATGGTCCTATTGTTCGTAAATATCCTTCATCTTTTCCATTTAAAGTACTACACGGTTTTTGAAATTCCCTAAAACGATCGTCTTTTTTCCTAATCCGAATTTCCTCCAACCCTCTGTAAATGGTTGATACGCGAGAGATATACAATTTTATAAACTCCCAACTAATGTCATATGAATAGTAAGTGTTTTCACCTATTTCAGATATGTTGTGGTTAAAATATTTAACCTAGAAAATCTTATTGTGTCAATGTCAATTTATCAGTTGAAGACATGTACCAGGGCTACGTATTTATATACATGTATTATAAAGTTAAAAAAAAACGATAGTAAAAATGTTTATTGAATACAATTTTATTTCCTTTGATTAAATATTTATATGACATCTGATTTTTATAAAGTAAGAACTCCAATTTTAAACAGATGAATTTATATATGTATTTCATTTGTATCTACTTTTTGTCCCAGTATCTATGCTTTTTAAAAAAATCACAGAGACTGTGGGCCAACAAATTTAGCAGTGGGCTCCTAAATTTGAAATGTCAGGAGCCCACATGGCTCGTGGAAATTTCAGTTTAGTTTAAACCCTGTATAAGACGTAATGTGACATCAGAGTCTAGACGCACTAAATGCCACGTGCAGTTTGATGAGCCTGATCTAAATTATAACAAAATAAATATCTGTGCTCGCCATAACGGTTGTATCGTCAACATATTAAATTTAATTTTTCTACAATTATTAATTAATTATGCCGAACAAATTATCATTTTCCTTCACTAATTTTCAGGTGTTCCATTTGTTTACATTTGGGTTTTTTTCGGTCTGACAAAATTTGATTAAGTCCTGTTTGTTGATTAATTACATGTCAGGACCGAATGCCCTGTGTGGTAAAAAAAAACATTTGCATAGACTGTATTGATGTATGAATCACGCAGACTTCAAGTAGGCATATTTTTCAAGAAGCTTTAGCGCTTCATGATATATGTCTAGGACCACTGTATGTAAGTTGTGGGTGAGCAAACAGGGCTCTCGATTCTCTAAAATTGGGGCCGTTCAACGGCCCCGTTCCCAATGCAGAAAAGGTACGTTTTTTCCCAAAAGAAAGGTGTAAATTTCCCAATTTCCATCCAGAGTAAAAAATTAATTAAAAAATAAAAGTCAATCAAACCTAATCGCAAAAAAAACCCCAAACAAAACACATTTGTAAATGAAAGTGAAACTGTACTACTATGAAATGCATTCGTAAACTGGTTCGGGGACATAATGCATATGACATTTTAATTAAGTATTTTTAAAATGAACATTAATTTTTTGGCAGTCATTCTTTCGACCAGGCTTGATCCTCTTTCTCTATTGGTTTCTTGAAATAAATATCTGTGACTGGTGTTAATATAGGTCTCCGAAACACTTTCGAGCGCAAAAAATTTAATAGTTCAATGAAAAATTGAAAAATCTCTACAAAACTGAGGATGGAAGCCCCCATGAAAAGTCCAAGTGCACCACCGACATCCGAAATTAACTGAAAGCCCTGTTTAAAGAAATGGAAACAATGAAATTAAACTCATTATCTGAAGAAAATAAAAGTAAAGAATCTATAAAAATCTCTTAAAATGGAATAAGAAAAGAAGAAATTCGCATTAAGATTGATAACCAAATCAATCATGTACATTGTACATTGGTTGTCAGATTCTCAGATTAATAACTCAGACATGTAATTAATTCTCAGATTTATAACTTACGTCATACATCGGCTCTTCTCTAATTTCCTCGTAGTTCAAATCCTCGTAATAAATTACGGCTTTTAGAAAGTTTCCTGATAAGCTGAAAAATTATAATTATATAACAAATATTTGTTTTTCACTGACAATATACAATTAGTTTATGAATTGCTTCGACAAAATTGAATGAAAATCATATGCAAGCACCCTTTTAAATCGTTATAATAAAATTAATTCATTAATTTTTTTTTTATGTAAAACCACTTTGAATTTAGATGGCATAACGTTATAAGTATTTATCCTGTGTTAAAGGTGGTGTCTGATTTCAATTATTAAGAGTCACTTAATTTGTAGAAAACACAGATTTTCTTTGCCTTTCGAATCTTTGAATAGTGACAATATTATCCCAAAATTTTGTATATCTTTAAACTTCAGTTTAGCAATTAACAGAGCCCTTTCCTTAATTAAAATTAAATTTTCGAATTATAACTGTTATGCAATTAAAACACTCACCTTATACTCATATCTATAAACAGATAACGAAACTCTAAAATATTTTTTTTTTAATTTGCACTTTTAAGCGGTAACTGGTATGTTTCTTATCAATTTCCTAAGAGTACGGTCTTATTTTTTGAAAATCATGTCTTTTCATTGCAGTATAATTACCAAATTGAATTTTTCAACAATCAATTGGTCAACAGGTTGAAAGCCACATGGTTATGTATTTAGCCCATTAGTTTGCCTAACCGGCTCTTACATGATGTTTCCGTTCAAAGACATAAATGCTAAATGTTTTGAATATGATGTTGCTTTCTTTGAACTGGGTTTGCCTTTAATTGTCTGTTATTAATGTTTGAAGTAAATATTGTGGGGATTTTTTTTTAAATTCTTGGTCACTTTTTAAAAAAATTTATTTAATTATAAAAGTGTATATGGTGTTAGACAACTATTAAAATGACAGACAATAGGAAAACTTAAAGTTAAAATCCCATTGAGATATCAGCACATATTTATTAATAAGGTAGGAAATAATGTATGTATAAATACCTCTCGATTTCTCTCTCTGAGGCATAATTCTGTAATACTTTATTGCATTCCTGGGCGAAGAACCAATTTCGGGATCCATCACAAATGTCTGCCATTATATTCTCTTTCTACAAAACGCCAAATACATATACTGATAAATTAAAATACTTCAAGGAAAACTTTTTCCTACGTAGCAGTACAGGGGCCACACAAACTTGTAATAATAAAATCTAGAAAATGTTGGAAGAAAAACAATGAAAATCTATGATAAAAAAAATAAAACTTAAATAAAACTTTAACGAAAACAAAAGTTTCGTTATAGTTCAAGTTCTTTATCGATTACATTGTTATTATAGTTTAGATCATCATATAAAATTTTCATTGAAGATTACCACCTGTATTTACCTGTATTTAAAATGGTCGTTTATATACATGTATATTTTAAAGCCGCACATGTATGAATTTCTTGTAAACTGGCTCTTCCATCAGTGAAACAAAGAACAACTAAATTGTACGACAATCGAGTCCCTTTAGATTTTTAACCATCAATTTTCCTTATTTATGTAGTCATATTCTGCAATCACGTGCACATGGAATTATCGCCTCCCAACAAAGTCAATACTCAGGGTATAAGTATGGTCAATTCTAAAACCGACCAGGCTGTTGACAGATACGTTGGTGTAACAGATATTTCAACAACATTGTTTGAAGTTATCGTTTTTTTTCAATTTCTTCCCTCTTCCATTGGTAAGAATATGACATTCATACAAATTGCTGGGCCACTTTGCTTAAATACATCATTTGACCAAGAAATAAGAACAATTCGTCTACCTTATCAATAAGAATTGTTGAAAATCAGTGATTTAATACCGAATTTTACCAAAGATTGTTCCGTGTATCTAACAATATATATAGGAATTACGACGGCTGTGTCCGATTAACGGGGGGAATGCTTACGTCTTCTGGGCACAAGATCCCACCACTGAAATTTCCAGGGGTGCATACTAAGTTTTTATGCGAAGTGCACAGATTTGTATATTTTTAAGTTAGTCCGATCCTAAAGTTTATAAAATTAGCAGTTAAGTAATTAAGAACACTCAAAAGTATCTCTGAATCCACAAAGTTATGCAAATTTATCCACAGTTTTTCTTTCAAGTTAAAGATTAAAGTTGATTGTATTATGTAGGGAAAATGGTCAAATCTCCGATATTTTTGCAGAAAAGGCAAATTGGAATATCAGCAATGCATTTTCTTATTGCAAAAATGATCAACAATTATATTTTAGGTCAAAAAACGATAGGTATTTAGGCATTCAAAGAAATTGTCATTATTTTTATACTTATTCAATGGTATATTTTGTTTTCTATTTCCGTCATGTATTCTATAATACATAGTGTAAAAGGCTTTTGCTATCATTGCAAGACACCACAAATCAATTCTTATTTCATATCATGCTAATAATCATTGATATCTAAGGTTGGATCCAAGAAAATTTAATTTTCTTAAAGTGTATCATTTTTTTCCTTTTATAGGGTACAAATGTCAACTTTTATAAGACCTTTTTTAAGACTTCCAAAAACCTTGAATCCTATAAAGAGGAATAAAATGAAAATTGTTGCACGAAAAAAAATTATTTTCAAGCTTCATTTTGATGCAATTCCAATTAATTATTAAATTTTGGAGTTATCCTTTCTGGCTGAGGATCGAATATCCTAAAGTCGATCGCAATTTGTTATTATTATTTATTTCATAATACTAGTAATACTTCATGTGTTCTATTATTAGAGATGTGGTTAATTCACTTACAATTTATAAAAATCAATCACACAGTCAAAATAGTTCATTTTGTAACAAATCATTGACTTTGTCCTTACCAAAAATTTCTGACTTGGCCAGGCTCTCCCAGATAAGCTTGTGTCATAAATTATTTGTCTACAAGGAAAATATCTTTTTAAGAAATCATGAATTTAATTAAATATGTCAGACAACTCTTATCAAATCAATAAATATATATAATAAATTTTGTAATTCGGAATAGAGAACCACATTTTACAAATAAAAAAAAAATTATTCGACTTTAATTTTTAAATGTTGGCAATAATAATTCACAGTTCCATGCTATTTGTCTGACCAATCTCTGTAGAAAACCTACCTACACGGGCTTCGGCAGTTACAGTCAAGTAAATTATTTTCTAGCTTGAAGACAAGAAATTCCTCACATCTGCTTGCATCTTAGAAATTAAAATGGAAGAAACATAAACTGAATTCATTAATAACTATTTGCTGTCACAAAACATTATAAATACTTCCACGTAACTCTTTTTAAAAATGTACTTTCCGTTCTACATGTGTAACTAGCGCTGTACAAGCAACAATACCTAAATTAATCTGTAAAATGCAAAACAAAATATACATCTATCGAATTGAGCAAAAAAGAACCATTACCAAAATGAACTTCAAAAATCAAATAATAAAGCACGGCTTTTGCTTTAAAGATTTCAGAAAACATTACATATGTGAAAAATGCGTTTTAAATTTACGATTTCTCAATTGATCTCCTGGATGAAAATGAGAACTACCAAAACCTTATAGAACATACCAACAATAAAATGTTGAAGATTTTTTTTTATTTCTCCATTTTAATTGTGAGTGGGGATCACTGGTATAGATCTATTGTATGGTGTTTTACTCCCCATTCATACAGACATATTTTAAGATAACTTTAGGAAACGTTTGTGGAAGACAGACAGATCGACAAATTAAACCTATCAGGATTACAAAAATAACCCCAAAACTTTAATAAGAAATAAGGGGTATAAAATACGCAATTAAATGGTGAAAACAGAATACCATATTTGACATCTTTTTTTTTTTAAGATATCAAATATATTTTTTTTTAAATTCATTTTTTTCATTTAAGGATACGGACGATTACTTTCCAAGATTAATGTTCGAAACACACAATCATATACTCACCGGTTGAATTTGAACAGAGTGGTAGGGAATCGGTGTTACCAATCTTTATGTATGAAGTAGAAGGAATGCATTGGCACTGGCTAATTATTTCTCTCTGACGACAAAGTTTCAGACAGGCCTACATGTGATTCAATAAGAAATATAAGTATATGTCTTCAGTACTGTAGATTCCCAAAATATTTATGCAAGATAAATAAAGTTCTTGCGAATGAAATGTGATATACAGGGTTTTTTTTTTAATTTGGCAGAATCTCAATATCTTAAAAAATTAATTCTTTTTGTGATGTACCGTGTGAATTTCCTCTCTAGGGGTTAATTAAAGAACTTTCCTGGGTTGAAGGACATAACCTAATATTTTCATACTTAATTCATACCGGGATAGTGTAGCGTATTCCAAACATTCGTGTAAAATCTTCACCCGGTTCACAATTTCCATGCGGTTCAGATGCTCGCTGGATTGTTACCTATTGTTTAGAATAAGAACTTGCAATAAAAATGTACCTTTAGGTTTCAAAATAGATTTAACCAAACTATGTCATCTTTATTTCATCTTAAAAAAAAGAGCTTACTCTACGTATTCATGAACAATTTCTTAAATGATTTAAGTAACTGGCACAGAAGTTGATGAAACAAGAATATCTGCTACCTGTCTTGTTTAAAGTCATCATTTCGTAAGTTCTATGATCGATACATTGACCTTGTCAGCAAATACAATCTATCATTGAATCAAATGCTGACCGACGTCTTTCATACTAATTCAAAGTCCATTATTTACACACATAAATTGTCGATAGATTTTTCCGGTTTTCTCGATCATGACAAGGAGTACACAATATACAATTATTGACTTTTGATGAGGTCTACTCGTGACTATACAGACCTGGTCAGGTATTGGTTGACCGAGGCCGAAGGCCGAGGTTAACCAATACCTGAACAGTGACTATACAGACCTGGTCAGGTATTGGTTGACCGAGGCCGAAGGCCGAGGTTAACCAATACCTGAACAGGTCTGTATAGTCACGAGTAGACCGAATTCAAAAGTCAATAACCGTTTTATTAAATGATTAGGAATTTTACAACACTTTTGACACTTTCAATCTTGTCTCCATTAAATAAAAACACCCATAATATAATTGTCACGCCTTATCAAATTAATAACTAGTGGTAAAAAATGGAAAACAATATCATTAAACAATCAATACTCATCCATTTACTTTCAAAAGTGTTTAATCTCCTTGGTACTTGCGTCTGACATGTTTTCATTCACACCGACAATTGCTTTGAAACACGCAATCTAATTGGTCGAAAAAGCTGTAAGCAAATCTATGGTTGGTCAAGAGGGAAAACCCGAATAAACCTCCCAGAACGTCATTTGGGGTGAACTCACTCTGAGGTACACCCCAGTAAATGGCGTCTAGACCAATCAGAGAGCACCAAAATTCCTGATCATTTAATAATGAGTGTGAACATTCGAGATGGGATGCTCATTCATCAATGGCACCTGATCCCACCTCTGATATTTTAGATGTCTGTGCATGTTGATCAGCTTGACATTTGAGCTTTTATTAGGTCACCTGAGTAAACTCAGGTGACCTATTGCTATCTGTTTTCGTCCGTCGTCGTCCGTCGTCCGTCGTTCGTCGTCCGTCGTACGTCGTGTGTTAACATTTGAACATTTTCAGCTTCTTCTCTGCAACCACTGAACCAATTTCAACCAAATTTGGCATAAAGCATCTTTGGGTAAAGGGGAACAAAAATTGTGAATTTCATGATCCCTGCCCCCCCTGGGGCCTGAGGGGTGGGGCCAAAACCACTAAAATTAATGCAATCTTTAAAAATCTTCTTCTTTACTCCTGGACATCAAGCAGTCAAATTGTTTGCATGATTGTAATTAGCATTGAGTCCTCTACCAAAATTGTGAAATTCATGGCCCTGGGGTCAGGGGTTCTAGTGCAAGGGCGGGGCTAAATAAGTATATAGTGAAAATGCATTATTTCTTTGAAAATCTTCTTCTCTACTCCTGGGTATTAAATAAATGAACTAAGTACATAGTTATGATGAGCAAGAGTGCCTCTACCAAAATTGTGAATTTTATGGCCCCAGGGTCA
>PRKT01000110.1:1124572-1161266 GCA_003671525.1 Saccostrea glomerata | reverse complement strand
TTGAGGTTTGTTTATTTTGTATTTACACTTTTTAAATTAGGCCTATTATCTTTATGGAAAACTCTGTGTGCAGATGGATATTTAGGGGCCTACATTTTAAATTTCATAGGCCTAAGTCGGTTAAAATGGCACATGTATTTTCGGTGACATGACTGTCAGTGTCACCAGCCCGCGTGTTTACATGTAACGTTGCCTGTTTACATTTAGCTACTGACCCTCTAAACATGATTCTCGTAATCTTGTTTTTATGTTAGTTTACTATGTGTAACTTTACTGAAAGTGTTATATAGATTTTATAGCGATCTCTTCGATTTCTTTATATTTAGGTGAAGAGAAATTTGGGACTATCAGTCAGCTGTCAGTAGCTAGATGCTTAGAGTTAAATGTTTATAGATTTGCTCACCCACAACTTACATACAGTGGTCCTAGACATATATCATGAAGCGCTAAAGCTTCATGAAAAATATGCCTACTTGGAGTCTGCGTGATTCATACATCAATACAGTCTATGCGAATGTTTTTTTTTACCACACAGGGCATTCGGTCCTGTGTAATTAATCAACAAACAGGACTTTATAAATTTTGTCAGACCGAAAAAACCCAAATGTAAACAAATGGAACACCTGAAAATTAGTGAAGGAAAATGATAATTTGTTCGGCATAATTAATTAATAATTGTAGAAAAATTAAATTTAATATGTTGACGATACAACCGGTATGGCGAGCACAGATATTTATTTTTTTATAATTTAGATTAGGCTCATCAAACTGCACGTGACATTTGATTTAGTGCGTCTAGACTCTGATGTCACATTACGTGTTATAAATGTAAGTAATACATTTCCAAAAAGAAGCCTGAACAGTGCTGAAAGTAAATGAAGAACGTTTTGTTTACTATATTTATCTTCAATGTTTATCCATTAAATCAGGGCATGTTTACTTTTAGCTGAACTTTTGCTGCTATTCTAGTGTAACGGTGGATGATTTTAGTGTCCATATATGTGTTATTAAATCATTGTTATTTATTACAATGTATCAAAGAATGTTCATGTATTAATATGATCTGTAATATTGTATTGTGTAATCCTATGCTATTATCATATTATTATTGTATTACACAACGGTGGATGATTTTAGTGTCCATATATGTGTTATTAAATCATTCACCCTTACACTTGCAAGAACGTAGCTTTAACAAGTGATGCATTGTGGGTCAAAGTTACGGCATCAAAAAATTCTATTGAATGAATGTGCAATCATCCAAATTTTCTCTTCGCACAGAGGTTAGTCTTAAATTGAAAGTGAAAACGAGGCAGCACGTGAAAGTCATTATTGGCTTTCAGAGATTGTTTAAGAAATATGATGACTTCGTATTGAGCAATCAGATTACTGGACTTCACAATGTTATATAATATATGGTTATATGGACTCATGGCAATTGATATTGAACGAAGACTCAGAAAGTGATAGCAACTGAGCTTGTGAAGTCACTATCATTTCCTTTGTCTGAGGTCAATATCAATTGCCATGAGTCCTTATAATGACATAATTTGAGCATTCACTGAAGTCCATAATAGTTATATATTATATAAATGGTGCCTGCTTTGGAGGGTACATGTAACAGTTGAAATTGACACCCCAAGGAAAACCATTGTCAACCGACGCATCAGTGGAGGTTGACAATGGTTTTCCGAGGGGTGTCAATTTCAACTGTTACCCTCCAAAACAGGCACCATTTATTTTATTATACTGAATGTCCTCTTGATTTACTATGTCAGCAATACAAATCGTCGATAGCCTTTTTCGTTCACGTTTAGAAAGCTTTCAAACCCCCCGCTAATTCGAGAAAGATTTACTGACCTCTTTATTGTTTATTTGCTACTCTATGAGTCCTTTACCATCTAAAGTTTTGTTTTTTCTGCACTCGCGAGCATGTTTTGTCTGTCGTTTGTTGTTTTCAAGTAAGCTACATCGGACGCAAGCTTTTCTTGACGTCAAGTTTATTCTGGTTCTTTCAAACGCGCAACTGACGTTTTGAGAATTCTACTGTGAACCGTACGCGCATAATTTCCACACATGTGGCATTACCAATGTGTAACCCGTTGCCACGTGTGTTGCTAAGACTGAGGGTAATAGAACGGATTGTTAACTGCGTCTAAACCAATCAGATTTTAGTATTAAACATGAAAGTATAATAATATATAATCACACAAAATTAATGCAATGACACAGTCCTAACTAAAGAGACTTCGCTGTCATTACATCACAATTGTTAAAAACATGCATCTTATATTCTACGTAACTACAGTGCACCAAACGATGTGTTGTTCCACATCATTTTCTGCTGACGCACTTTTGCGTCCATTTCACAAATAGAGGAATATCACGTGACATCCTTTCAGCCAATGAAAATTACAAAAATTATCTTCTTATATAATATATGTAATTATTTAAGCATTGAATTAATTTTTTTGGATGTCTTCGGTCCTATAACACACCTGGCCGTGCCGACAAATTGAATACCGCGCGTTAGCGCGGTATAATAATTTGTCGGCACGGCCAGGTGTGTTATAGGAACGAAGACATCCAAAAATATTAATTCAATGCTTATATTTACATTCTCTAATTTTCCTTCTTCATAATTGCTTATTTTGTTAATCTTAAATGTGAATTTAGCACCCTTCAAAACTGCCGTGGTTAATAGATGTAAAAGCCGTTTGTGACGTCAAAGGATGTTAAATGACGTTGCAAAGTTAAATAACGCAAACAAACATTCCGAGGAAAAATGTGACAAATCAATTCTTGACGCACATTACGTTAATTTTTGCGTTAATTTTTCTGGGTTATAGTTTTTCATTAAATTGAAATAAAACATTTTACATTTTGGTGTTCCTAGAGTATTGAAAATGCATATAGTTCCTACTGTGTATTCTAACGTGCGGTGACAAGGTTTCGCGTGTGTTATAGAAATTTGAACGTCGTGGAATTCTAATGGATTTCATAAGGAAAATTACACTGAATGTAAATATTTTGCTTTGAATTTGCATTATGTCGGTCATTACAGACATGTTTGAAATATATGGATTTTAATTACAACATTTTTTATATCCATAATACCTAATGTCTTTTTTTACAGGGTCTGTGCTAGAATTTGTTGGACTCCAGTGTAACACTTTTATGGACAGAGAGGAAATCTTATCTCAAGGGTCAACATGTCTTTATTCCAAGAAAGGTAAATGATAATTACTTTTGCTAATACATGTACAATGTATACTCTTTTAATAAATTGTAACATCAGTGCAAAAGAAACATAGTCATACCAGTAACCTAACAACATTTTGAAAATGAAAGTGCAATTGTAACAGTTTGATCAATCGAATGAATGTTAAACCCAGTCAGAATCATTCCTTGTACTTCTTTTTTTGTATATCATTTTTATTTGGGCTGTGTATTGAGCAAAAAACAACAATATTTTATAATGTGATATGCACTATAATTGGATTCTTAAACAAGTCTGTCAAAAAGACATATAAATCATTATGCATGAATTTTACAAAAAAAAAAAAGAATAATTGTTTTGCAACTCATATTAATTTGTTTTTGTCTTACTGTCTTTAAAAAGTACACTTCAAATTCAAATTAAACAGGAAAACCTTGTTTAAAATATTTAGTACATTTATCTTACATGTTGAATAAATTACATGTACTGTATGGAAATAGGTTCATTATTTCCAATATGTTGTCAATTTCTGACTCAAAAAAAGAATAGTTTTATATCCTATGCATCATGTGAATGCTTTAAGAAATTCTTATCCATATTTACATGCAATCTAATTAAAATTTGATGTTCCGAATCCTCTACAGCTTCTCAAACATCTAACAACATCCCATTTGGGGTCATGTCAGAGCCACCTTTTGATTAGCCAATGAAATCATTGCCCTGAAATCTTGGCTTATACATGTAGTTCGAATGGGTTTCCTCTTTTCACTGCCGTACCTAAATGCCCGAGGAGTTTTGTAGTAAACAAAATATGCATTGCGTAAGCTGCTATGTATGAATGTGACGTGCAGGATATCTTGTATAGTTAATGCTTTTTTGTTTGCATTATTCACGCAAAGATGCCAGACTGGCGAAAAATACATTGAATTCAATGTAAGACAGTATCAATTATAAATATGTGCTCCATGACGTTCCCATTTTTGGCTTTGTTTTTATACGTTAATATTTATAAATTGTTATAAAACGGTAATATACGCTGCAATTTAATTCAAAATTTGACCAAGTGATGTTTCCTGAATTCTGTAGGGAAAGGTAAAATATCATAAATCTTTGTGCGCTACAGCTGTGCAATTTTTAATATCAATAAAAGGTCTTTAAAATGTAAACATGGAAAAAGAAGCATGCTCCGTGAAGCATGTTTTCTCAAAATAAAATAGCTGTACAGTATATTTTTTAAGGATCACCTGAAAACACCAAATCTTTGTATATTTATTGCAAAATAGGTAAAGTTTTTATTTAGAAAGTATGACCAGTTTGATTTAAATAGCCCACTCACAGTAGAAATTGTCCATGAACTTTTCTAACAACCCTCGTATAAACGAATATCAGTTTGTTTTCTTTATGCAGTTTAATTCATTTGTTATCCCTTTTAAGTTGATTTTTTAAAAAAGAAATATGCAGTTGATTTAGGAGCTCTTTATTATTTTCACTGTTTACTCTTACAGGGGTGTATGCCAGAATCTTTTGAAGAACAGTCTGAATCTAACATGGAAAAATGAGGAAAAACAGCCTTCCTGCTAATCTATATTCTGACAAAGGGTAATTTTGTTTTTAATTCAGTTAGAAGTACACATATAATTATGCTCGCATCCCTTTCAAAGAAGGGAGGGCATATTGCTTTGCTGCTTTCTGTCAGTCGGTTTGGTGGTCCACCTTTAGTTTTGCTTCAATTTCTTCACAGAGGTTGCACATATTGAATTTAAGTGTGGTACTAGTGTATATTGTTTGTTTATAAGCATGGGTGTATACATGTGCATAGGAATCATCATATCCATCTTTCTGTTCATGTGTTTGCCCACTTGTAGTCAGGGGCATAACTCAAACAAGTTATAAAAAAAAATAACTTAAATAAGTTATTTCACACACACAAATTAAAAAAAAAAACTTAAATTAGTTATTTGTATATCCTACTTGAACATTGATTTCTTGGAAATTTTGTGTTTCCTGCCAATATACATTGCATTTTGGGATTCCATTATGTAATACTAGATGGAGTGCACCGACTACAATGGAGAATTGGTGAGGAGGTGGAGATAAATCGCATTTACACCTTATTTTGTGGTTTTATCCACATGGTGAATATATCTAATTTTAATTATTAAATAAAAAAATTCCCCACTTTTCCCAAGACTTTGAACACTTTTCCTGCATTGAGCAAGGTTTAAATTTAGTCAAACATTTGTTTTTGTCTTGGTGCACGAGCAAAATCCTTTGGTGTACGGGGTGTGAAGTTATTTTAGAAAAATAATGTGTTTGATTTACTAAGGCAAGGAGAAAGTACAGACCCTTAACTGTGCTACTACACCTCAGAAACGAACCGTACCGTGAACAAAACATACCATTCCGTGCACAAAGTGAACCGGTCCGTTCACAAAGCATACCGTACTGTCCACAAAGCGAACCGTTCCGTTCACAATGCGTACCTAGCTGTCCACAAAGCGTACCGTACCGTTCACAAAGCGTACCGTTCCGTGCAAGAAACGAACCATACCCTTCTTTGGTTAATTATGCAAACCATGCCCCCAATGATTTTTGAATCGTGTAATAGCCAAATAAGTCATTCAGGAGGACGGAGATTGTGTCTGCCTGTTCGAAACACCATTATCAAGTATCAAGCGTCTGGGCCCTCAACTTTAAAAATAAGGAAACTACTCGAAGCAAACTACAACTTCAAAACAACTAGACAGAGTGTGAGACGATTCCTTATTTGCTATAAATTAGATCAACTGGTTGTGTTTGTGGTCAAAGGTACAGTACAGGCCATGAGTTTTCCCGCAAAACACGTACGGGGCACAGTGGACCTTGAACAATGTCGGCGTATTTGAAGTCTTTCATTTTCTTTATATTAGCAAATTAAATCAATTTCCTTTTGAAATATTAGTTGTATTTAAATATTTGTAATTTAACTATACAGATATTTAAACTAATATTATAAGATGCCCCAAAATTCAATATAATCGTGCTCGTGCCCGGGGAAAATCCCTCTTTAAATGTGTACATGTACACTCATGTTTCATAATCCTATAATTATATTTGATATAAAAATAGGTTCAATAGACTATAATACAACTAAGATAAAACACGCTTTCATTAATTAATTCCCTGGTTGTCTCTACTTTAGATTTTGATTTTGCTCATTTAAATTATTAAATCGGATACAAGATCGTTATTGTCGTAAGTATGCATTCATATTAGTACATATCAGATGCATGATTTAACTAATGAATTATTTTGTAAGAATTTTAAAACATTTATAACCTGTCTAGAGTAAAATTTAAAAAAGAACCGTATTAGACTATCACATTAATTCTGTTAAGATTTTTACTATAGGCGAATCACTGGTGCAGTTATACTTACACTGAAAATCTGTAATCATGTAAAATATGGATTAAAATATTACATGTGGTAAACATGAAGATTTCTACTGAACAGACAGAGATGATAATCTATATACTAATAAAACTGATCAACTTTCATGCTGCATACAAAAATCGCCAGCCAAATTTCTTGCAGAAAAATGTGAAAACTGCAGTATAAATATTACTTCATTCTGAAATACATCTTATGAAAAATGAAGAAAAAAAAAACAGTTTGTGAAAAAATAAAGATATTATAGGGTTTGTTACACTGTACCCCCATCCCCTTTCTAGAAAGCAATACGAATTAGCTGGTTAAAAGTTCTTTAGAAGTCTGCAAAATGGTACGTTGTTGTAAATTAAAAATTAAATCATGATCTACAGGAAACATCCTTATTAGTGTCTGTAAAAAGATAATTTACTATATAAAATGAAATAAAAAAAAATATCAATCTTCTTTCAAGCCATATTATGTTTGTAACCCCCACCTCTAGAAGGCGATACTTATGTGAAGTTATGTGACTTTAAATTGTGCTTTTGGAAAAAAAAAATTATAATTTAGGGATACATGCTTATTTATTTTTGTCTGAAAAAGGATAATTTAGGAAGTAAATTTGTAATCAGTGTTGTGGTGAAACCTGGAAGATGAGTTTGCTGGATGTCAGTTGAGTGATTAAAAACACTTGATGTGGTCAGAACTAAATAATTTGAAAGGTGTGTTAAACACACGGCGCCCCAATCCCTCCGGCTGTGACCCAATATATTTTTTTAAACAGGTGTGAACTATGAACTGACCATAAGAATGTTTCAAATCACAGGAGAAATTCTTCCTACGTAAACAGACTTTCAGGGTCTCTTAGCGTCATGCCATTTTGATTGACAGGTGATGCACAAGGATTTCATGCGTGCAGCATGCATGTACAGAGAATGGATTATTCATTGCATAATAGATGTAAATGGGTTGATTAAAAAGCATCATAGACTGATTAATTGTGACTTTGGCGATGTAAATAAAATGAAGAAGGAGAATGAATACAAATCATTTTTTTTTTTTACAGATAATGTATTAAGGGGTTGGATCTCTCTATCCCCCTTTTCTCTCTCTCTCTCTCTCTCTCTCTCTCTCTCTCTCTCTCATTCACATCGTTTTTACAGACTTTACAGGAATAGAATAACTTAATAAAATAAAGAAAAACGTATTAAAATAATTACTTAATACACTGAAAGGATTATTGAAAACATAAATACTTGTCTGTGAAAAGAATGCTTTCTGTTACGAGAAAGTGCTCGGAAGTTATTGTATTGATTTCGTGTTTCTACTGCTGATTTTCGTATCTATTTTGTTTACTGATATTTCTCTTCTGAAGCAAATGTTTAAACGATAGATCTACAATTTTTGAAAATAAAAAAACAATTTACATCTCTAATTACTAGGAATAAAAATGAAGCAGGAATAGTCATATTTATTTCTTTAGATCAATTAATTAGAAATAATTTATATATGTGCGTATAGAACAAGTATATACCCGTTATTATATTAATTCCTTTTAATTATGTTACAACTTTATTTTAAAGTGATTGATTGATTGATTGTATACTGTTTAATGTCCCTCTCCAGAATATTTCACTGATATGGAGACGTCAACATTGCCAGTAAAGGGCTGCAAATTTAAGCCTATGCTCGGCACTTGCGGCCTTTGAGCAGGGAGGGATCTTTATCGTGCCACACCTGATGTGACACGGGGCCTCGATTTATACGGTCTCATCTAAAGGACCGCCCCATTTAGTCGCATTTTATAACAGGCAAGGGGGTACTGAGGACCTATTCTAACCCGGATCTGCCATTTTAAAGTGAAAAAATATTTCATTTAATTTTTTTTTCCTTTTTAAAATGAAGGTTCAGCATACGTAAAAAATAAGTACGGAAATATTTACGAGTTCTGTATATATTAATACATATAGATAATCCAATAAAAAGTCTCAGTGGTCGGAATTAAATACTTAAAATATAAAAGAAAAACATCAGTAAAGCTTTAGGCCTTTCTTTCTATCTTCAGAAGCTTTACAAAATTTTTGTAAAGCTTCTGAAGATAGAATGAAAGGCCTAAAGCTTTACTGAAGTTTTTTGTGTTTTTCTTCTTTATTTTAAGTATTAATACATATCTATACATAATGCCAAAGACATCGTTGGGATGGTGTTTTTTCTTTCATTTTTTTTTTCATTTATCTTCCATCACCGCTGTAGTGTAAATTTATGTTTAAATTGAAACCAAGATATTAATTTGTTAATAGTGGAAATATAATTATATACGTGCATTAAGTACTTCAAAAGTCATTTAAAATGAATTCATTTTTAGCAACCAATCAAGAATTAAAGCTAACAGGCTCCGCCCACTTCATTTGCATACCGTTTCCCAAAGGTTCACAAAACGAACCAATCCATGCAAGAAATGAAACGTACCATCCACAAAGCGTACCGTACCATCCACAAAGCATACCGTACCGTTCACAAAACAAACCGTTCTGTTCACAAAGGGTACCGTTCCTTGCACAAAGCATACTGTTCAAGTGGTGTAGTAGCACAGTTTAGGGTCTGTAGGTCATAGCAAAGAGAAAAAACTCATTGAGACCAAAATATAACTCATTTGAGTTATTTTTGAAAATAACTTGTTTAAGTTGAGCCCCTGACTGTGAGAAGATGTTTTTATGATCCCACCCTATTTTTGTCTTTTCTTGATTACATGTATCTCCCCTTGAAAGAGGGCATGACCCTTCATTTGAACAAACTAATATCCCCTTTATGTTGTGTGATTAGCTTTTTTTGTTTTAATTCTCGCTGAGATAAATTGATTAAGGTCATCTAAATACAAACAATTCAAAGTAAATTACTGTACTATACAAATTTAAAGATCAACATGTACATGTATTTTTGTTTGTTGTTTAATGTCCCTCTTATATTTAGTTTATTTAACAAAACATAACTTACTAGAGTATTAAATCTCAAGTTTTGAATACTGATTTACATGTGGATTGGTCTCTTAAATTCAGTAATAATACATTTGGTCTCCCTTATGCATACAATATACTTGTATTATAAAAATTTAAAGACTGACATGCATTTTTGTTTGTTTCTTTGTTGTTTAATGTCCCTCATAAATTTGTAATTGTAAGCATGTAATTAACTAGGGTATTGAAATACTATGTATATCTGAAATATATCTGAAGTTTTGAATGCTGATTTGCGAGTGGATAGTAGTTGGTCTCCTTAATGCAGTAATAATATATTTGGTCTCCCTTATGCATAATATATTTTATGTAAATTTAACTATGTATGATATGTGAAAATCAAAATTTTCTCTGACTGATAGTGGTTCTTTCAATTCAAGCACACAAGTCAACAGCCAAATTATCATGAATAATAAAATTAGAAATGGTTTTATCATCTGTCTCAATCTACATGTACGAATCATGAATTTAAGAATGTTAATATATTATATATATGCATTAAGCATTAATTTGTAAATTTTGGACAATTAGTATGTTTAGCAAGAGTTGGAAATTACTGACTGCATGGGCAGTCAGTTTTTGAAGTAGGGATTAATCTCTGTACATGTAGTTCTGGTCATTTAAACAAATTTTTCTCTGTTCTCTATTCTTTTTTTCAGGGTATAGTAAGTCTGTAGAAAATAAGTAAAATATAATATAACAAGGGAGCACTTCTAGTTAAATGTATGAGTTGACCTACGATTAGTGTTGTCAAATCAGATGATTTTTAGTAACCGGGTACTCGCCTACTTTTCAGTTCAAGTAACTGGTGATGCAGATGATTTTTCTTTAGACCTCAAAATACCTGCTTTTGCAATATACTCAACAGGAACTAGTATAAGTATTTGTAACTTGTTATTTCCATATCTTTTTTGCATATTTTCCATATTTGCATATATGGAATAAAGACAAGTACATGTACATGTGTATGCATGTAAATCTGCATATCTGACACGTTTTGATTGGCTAATGCATTGATATTTGAAGCAGTAAAACAAGCATGAATGAGAGAGAAAGCTTTTCATTGTGACTTCATTAGATAATTGTATTCTATGAATTCGCCCAAATGAGAGTAGGGCAAAAGGGGCAAAAATAAAATGGGGGCGAAATTTCCCTGTATCGTGTATACAGTACTTTTATGATTTTCACTTGATTATTGAAAAAAACCTTAGATATCACTGCTGATTTTATTTCATGATTATAGTGGATGGAGAACAGATTATGATTTCTTACAATTTATTACTATTACAGATCATTTTCCTAAGATGGGTGAAATCAACTGTCAAATACTGACACTTTAAAGAAAAGCAAAAGACATCTCAGGTAAAATGAAAAAAAAACAAACTCGTTTACAGTTTTATTAATTACTAATCTTTAGCTTGACAAACCAGAAATTTCCTATTTGACAATCTACAGATCAAGATTGATTGAATGTATGTTGTTTAATGTCCCTCTCAAGAATTTTTCACTCATATACCCAGGTCAAGAATGCAGAGTTTATACGTTGTAGACTAGTAGGATTTCGGTCAATTATTACAGGAAAACTACAGTCCCTTTCAAGAATTTTATACTCGTATGAAGACACCACAACTTGCCGATGAAGAGCTACAAATTTTTACCTATATGCCGGCACCTACTGCGACATGGGACCTTGATTTTTACATCAGTCTCATCTGAAGGATCAGTCTCTATGTTCCATAGTGGGAATCAAATCTGCCACATAAGGATCAAATCCTTATTTCTTGACTCAAGAGCAGACGCTCTACAGTCCCTGAAACATTCTACTTTCCCATTTTTCCGTTTGCTCAGCGTTCGTTCACTGTTCGTTCAGCGTGCGTTCACCGTTCGCTCTTCGTTCACAGTATTGCGTTCACCGTTCACCATGCACTCGCGTTCACTGTTCACAAAACGTTCACCGTTCGCTCTTCGTTCCGTTTACTTTGCGTTCACCGTTCACTTATCGTTCAGTCTTCATTGTCATTCGGAACTCTGAAGTGAAAGGACTTATCTTTTTGATGGTAAGGATTTAAACTTTTTTAAATTAAATAACTTACATATCGTGTTTGAAGAATAATTATTTCATTGCAAAAATTATCTATGATATTTATATTTTTATTACTAGTATTATAACTCAGCTGTTACTTATTTCATGAAATTTCCTTGGAAAATAATACATTAAGTACCTACATGTATGTAGAACGATGCTAAAATATTAACTTTAAAAAAGGGCAATGTAAAGATGCTTCACGCACGGCATCCATTTGTTGTAATTTTAAAGAGGACAAATTATCAATGGATGTATAATAATTAATCCAAGACTTTTACAGGACAAGTTTACATAAAAAAAAAATCATTTAGACTACAGTAACGCATATTTTAAACTACACGTAGGTTTGAGAATTATGAACAGTACTACAAATATTAAAGTTAATTAAATATCTCTAGAGCTAATTAAATTGATAGTGAGGGTTTAAACTTTAGAAAAGACCAACAGTTTAAAAAAGTCTATTATGAGGAAAACTCCTTCCTTCACTGTACCTAAACATATTTTTAAATATATGTTTGCCACTAAGTATAATAAAGACCCCCGCCCCCGGTGCCTTTTCTCCCGAAATAAAATTCTTAGAGTTTTTCATTATATTTTAATTAATATTTAATGTGCATGGTAACAAAAGAAAACCAGTCTTAAAACCAACATCAAAAAGTCATTAAGGCCATGCAAAATTAATTACTCGGTTCTCAGGCCTTTTTTCAAGAAATATGATGAGGGAGGGAGGCATTTTTTTTTCTTTTTTATTGCCCCCAAAACATGATGAGGCAGCTTTTTACATTGTACAAAACCTCAAAAAATGATGAGGGAGGTGATTTGGTGTTTTTATTTTATTGATTTGGCAATAAAAAGGGTCAATGAGGCACCCTTGGAAGAGATGAGGGAGGGCCTGAGAACCAAGAAATTAATTTTTTTTTGCCTAAACAATAGTATTTTAGAATAAACCCCGACAATAATATTTTAATTTGGCAAGGAATATGTTTCGAATTCAATTTAAAACTTAATCCTTCCAAGTATATATTTTCATTATTTATTTTTTTTCTGCAGGAATGCAAAAATCGGATTTAGAAATGATAGGGAAAGTTTAAAACTTCTTGGAAATACTAAGTGAATCTTTGCCTTCGGCATGTTCGGTGAATCGCGATTTCCACACCTCCAATGCGTCGAATTATTTTGATTGACAGGACAAGCTAACTGTACTAACACGGACTTCCTGTATACTGTGTGAACTTGATGATTGAAAATGAAAGCCAATTATTTCTGTCAAATGGATTTGTTAATCTAAAAAAAAAGATTATCTTTACTTCTTGGAATATTTAGAATTTTTATTTGATACAACAGATATCTGAGAATCGAGGGGGTTATCTCTCTCGTTTTCTCTCTCTCTCTCTCGTACATTTCTCTGTTCAATAAAAACTTATTTAGTTTTGAAAATTTAACCTTTTAGAAATAATTTGAATGTTTTGTTCCAAAATCTTGAACGAGAATAATCATGGCCGGGAAATGTCTACAGAAACATGAAGAAGTTAGCTAAAATAATCGTCATAAAAGAATATTTTGCATTAGAATTCAAATAAAACGAGAATTTTTATGCAGTACGATAACAGTCTAATTCTGAATTTTAAAAAAATCCATTATTTTTCCCAGAATCGCCTTGGCACGGAATTACATACATGGTTGTTTCAACCGCGTACAATGTAATTAATTAATTCTATAAGTACATGTAGTAGTTTTATCTTCAGCAGTCCACATTATTTTATTAGTGATAAGAATAAGCATATTTACTTTATAAATAGATTAAATTTATATCTAATCTATACGTGTTCGGAAACAAATACGCATGTTTTACAGCAAATAAAATCGTGTTATAAAAATATCGATTTAAAACAAAGGTGCAGTGTACATATATCTACAGAACAAAAATGTTTTTATTATTTATTTATTTATTTCTTCATATATTGTTAATTTATATTAAAGTACCTGAAATTAGAATTATAGAATAATGAAATAAACTCAATGCAAGGAAAAGATCGGAGGCATTCCAAATAAATCGTTTTCATCTTGTGTTCACCGTTCATTCATCGTTCAATTTGCGCTCGCGTTCGCGCTCCGTTCGCGTTCTGTGTTCACTCACCGTTCACCGTTCACACATCGTTCACCAAGTTGCGTTCAGCGTTCGCACATCGTTCACCCACCGTTCGCTCTGCGTTCGTTCAGCGTTCGTTCACCGTTCAGGTGGGAAAGTAGAACGTTTCAGGACTGTAACACTATGCCACCCAGGCTTCTAGACTTTTATGAGGATTGCTGACTTATACAGTTGATGGCTTTCTTTTACACAATGTATGGAAGCTCTTTAAAAATATAAAATTTAGTCCAACATTTAATTAACAAAAATTTTTTTTTTTTCAGTGCACATATAAGTTGTGTTTAAAGAAAACAACAACCACTGTACCCTCAACACCAGGCCTTCACATGTAAGTCCCCCTAACACGATAGCTATGACTATTTCAAATCTTTACAACTTACTGAACTGTGACACAACATACAGACTGTACATTTAATGTTCATGTCATAGAAATATGACGTTACCTTTTCAAAGTGCATGAAAATGCACATGCACAATTGCAGGAAATGGTTTATGTATGATTTTACGTCAGAAATAGGAAATGCTTTATGCGTTAAAATGTGTGACTGTGGGGAAGGGGGTTAAAGGTTTTCTTATCTATTAACAATTCTGTACCTACATGTATGTACATGAAACAGATTTAAATGTCCAAGTATACTGTCAACTGTAAAAGTCTGTGCTTCTTGCAAAAGTCCATGAACTCAGTATTAAAGCGACTGTTCGGCTGCATATTGTGTGCTTTTTCATTCAAATATACCCAATATAAAATTTAAGGAGTAAGGAAGAGAGTTGAAGTCAGCAGTGTTAGAAACATTAATACTCTCACCCTATACAATTACAAAGTTAACAAAATTAGAATCTGCCAGAAAATCAAGGGTCATACCTATTTACTTGTATAACGTGGATCCTAAAACAACACGTCTACACTTTGGGACTTACAATCATAATGGAATATGAGGTAAAAGCAAAATTTTCTCCATCTTCGCTAGCCAAGGGATTCTGATACGCTCCTCTCCTCATAAACCCTTGGCCTACGGTGTTCATAGAAATTGGGATTTTTTTCCAGAGTTCTGATTGGATTTCAGTACACCCAGGTCGACCAATCGGCAATTGTTTTTTGTAAATGACGATATATGCGTTCGGGATACATCTTCACTCTTTAATCTTGGAAATGAAAAACGCAAGTAAACAACAATCCGTAAGATAACATTCAATTCTATGGATAGCCATGGTGTCATCTAATATCTTCTAAATATGTGATTAAGAATCTATATTGAAGCTTCAGATTTGTTCTATAAATAGTGAATAAACATAACTCAATTATTGCTTCTTAATTATTCTTGAAAAAACTTTGATTTAATTTTTTTTTACACGTGTCTTTATTTCTGGCGATGACGCAATCTGTGTGTATCTGATAGATTCGAGATCACGTTACGGAAAACAATCCCGTCTTTTGACTTCACCGTATGCCAAGGGTTTATGAGGAGAGTAGCGTATCAGAAACCCTTGGCTAGCGAAGATGAATTTTCTCAAAAGCAAAATATCATTACTCTTTGATGAATTAATAATCTTTTACATTTTAATCTGCATTCAAACAAATTTAACAGAATTAAGTAAAAATGTTGACCTGATGTGTATTGGGGCCCAGCAAAGAAAAATTCACCAAAGCATACATTATCGTGGCAAAATGTCAAACAAAATATGTTCTGCTGGTCCATTACAATTTGCACTTCAAATGGCAATTATTTTTACTTCTCATAGGTGCATTTTTATCTTGAGTTTACATTGATTTTTTTTTCTTTGTAAGCCACATGGAGATGCAAGTAATGATAGCTTGTATCAACAAACCTGCAGAATAGAACCGTAGCAAACCTGGCACAAGTGTTGCCGAGACCTAATGTCTTCATCCAATGATTAAATTATACTCCCAACTAATTTTTTTAGTAGGAAAATTGCATTTCAAGCCCTGTAATATGCTACAAGATTTGTCACAGAAAGTCATAGACAGGGAAATTAGTTAAGTTTCATTTTGCTAGATTAATTAAATTTCTTTCCTTGTCATTGCAAGAAGTAACATTTTTGATCATGCATTTCAAGTTTCATGATATCGCGTTTAATAAGAAAATTATGTAAGAATAAAGAAAGCATGTTTAAGTGTACATCGGGGCACGAAAGGAAGCGTAATTTTCCTCTCTCTTCCTTTATCTGCTTCACAAGCGTCTGTTAACATTAAATGATATTTTTTTTAAAGTGAAAGACCACTCTTCACTAGGGAACTTATTTAAAATAACAACTGTCTGTTATTTTTTTCTTGTTTATTTTTTTTTTCAAGCAAATTCAAATTTAAGTCAAAATTTAGTCAAACATTGCACACAGCAGAAAAAACACATTGTTTGATGTCATTCGTAGCGCAGATTGTTCCCCATTGCCTGCATTTAAAAAAACTGTTCTCTTATTCTTAGTATACATACTTTAACTATTTTTGGTATAGAGGAGAAACTCTCATTGAATTTCAAGACATTTAAAAATAACTTCTTTATTAAAATATAGTGTGTAATATCACTTCTGTACTATTCTTTCCCATCTTTGGTGTATATAAACCATATCCAAAACAATTAATTACATCTCTGTGTGCCGGTTACACATTTGACAATGTCATTTTAATCAAACTCAATTCCAATGACACTTGAAAATCATGAAACCAATTGTCTGTTTCTTAAATGCTATTTGAACAATTTCTAAAGCGAGGTAAATTATTGACAAACAAGTTAATGAAACAAGAATATCAGCAGTCTCATTTAAGGTCATCATTTTGTAAGTTCTATGGTCAATACCATGACCTTGTCAGAAAATACAACTTATCATCGAGTCAAATGCTGACTGACGTTTTTCATACCAATTGTTAGTCCATTATTTATACACTGAATTGACGACGGATGTTTCCGTTTTTTCACGATCATGACGATGAGCACACGGCGGGTGTGACCGGTCAGCAGGGGATGCTCACTCCTCCTTGGCACCTGATTCCACCTCTGATGTTTCAGAAGTCTTTGTTTGCTCTGCTCCTATTTTGTATTGTTTTATGGACTTTGATATTGAATACTGTTTGTTATCTCCATATCCTTCTTATATGAAATTTTGATATATATAAGATTTTTATTCTGGTTTCACTGATTAAAATTTGAGTTCAATGTTTTACAGTTAGTGAATTGCTATTTCTTTTGTTTGTTTGCTTATATTCAGACCAATGGTGTTGACATATTTTCAAATAATTAGGATAAACTTACCACTCTAGTGTACCTTTTGTCACTGAAGTTATATGAATGGTCAAAAATTGACTAACTTTCATTTTTGTGTCACTTTCAGAGCAGAACGACACTTAGAGATGCTTTACTTGGTGCCTGTCTGTCCGTCTGTCACACTTTACATCTCCAGAACTGTAAGAGGTATGGTTTTGATATTTTGCAAATATATTTCTTGGCACTAAGGCTTTTGTAAATTACCATGGTTACTGACCCCATGACCTTTGACCTACTTTGCAAAAATATTGCCGATAAATTTGGTCATTTAATTAAGAGGAAAGCGTTAAGTCCAATGGCATTTTTATTTAGCACGTGCACTGATTGTCACTGAACATGATATATGCTATTATTACAATTTATTTGACTTGCCTTTCTTTACAAAAAATATTCCGTACAGTTTGTTTTAACTTATGGCTTTGAAATTTTGAGAGAATTTAATTAGCATTTATACATGTTTATAAGCTCACAATACTATACTTTGAAACCCTTTCTTTCTGAGGATTTTTAGAAGCACCTACATGTGTATTTTATAAAATGATAAATAGTTATTCCTCATATTTTCAATTTAATTATTCATTTGATTGCCAAATTCTATCCCAGTCTTTTCCATTTGATCCTTTTTTTCCTTGCAGACAAATGCATGAACCTCCAAAGCTCAATGCTAATTTTAATTTAAAAGCTGGCCACTCTTAGATTTATTTATCTCTTTAATGAAGCTACATAGCAGGCTACATATACATTCCTCAAGAATACAGGTGACTCTATATACTTCAATCTTTAATTTTCTTAAAATTAGGTATATGAAGTTGCTTCCAAACATCTGAAAGTTCTATTACAATTATCACTATTTTTATTAGTTTTCTTCATGTAAGTTTAATGTATTTTGAAATTTAAAACTTTTATTTGTGCCAGGTAAGAGAGAAATTCAGAAGTTCTAAAATTGCCCTAGGAGTTCTTGGATTGCATCATACTGCTTATAGGCCTTGACAAAAAACAGTGTCTTAAAAAAAAAAACTGAAAATATTCAGTGAAAAAATTGATGAGAGAAAGATCCACTAGAAATTTTGAAGCCTTTGAGCTGAAATCTGGACTTAACTGGTATGTCTTACGAAGTCATCAGTTGTGTATAATAAATACAATAAACACTTTAGTACAATCTTTAGATATAATTTGTAGCTCGCATACTTCAATTATTTCATGAAATTTAAGTAAGAATGATAATTTCCTGCTGTCTAGCTAGATTAAAAACTGTTATAGTCCAAATTTGATATTGTGAAATAATTCATTTAGAAAATTGGATATGCATACATGTGTGTATACTTGCATGTAAATTAATTGTTAAAGCAAGTTCAATTTATCATTAAGTTGAAAGTTGACTAATTTTAGTGCATCTTTTATGTAAAAGTATGGATGAAAACCATTTGATTTTTGTACCTTTGAATGTATTAATCAATTTGTAAAAGCTCTTTTGATACACTGTTTGATATTTTATAAAAGTTTTTAGCACATGCAATCAGTAAATGTGTCACAATTTTGATTTGATTACTATTCTGTTTTTAAGAAGTAAAAAAGTGTAAAGTTCCATGTAGCTTATACTAGTTTAGTGGCACATGGTACTGGTATATCGTGTATATTGAACTGTCAATGAAATAAAAGTCTAAATAGTCAAAACACAGGATTAGGTAGGGAATGCACTATCTTGTATGGTAATAAATGTTAAACTACTACTTTTTTTTATTAACAAAGGGTATGCTTGAGTGACTGTATTTTAATAAGCAGTGAAAATAAAATAATTTTTAAGCATTTGAATTATTTTGTTTTTTTTTTTTTGGTCTCTGCATGTTTATATAATGATTGCAAATATGCATATTGAACATGGCATCCACATATTGCTATACTTCATGCATATGGGGCATACACTGTAGCTTTTACTGAATCTTAATCATAACCTTGAAATTTTATGTACATTTGTACATGTAGAACATGTGGTCATGGTTTCAACTGGTCAACCGTATTTAAGGAATCACTGTCTAGTTAGTAGAAACCCTGGCATACATGTAGTCTACAACTACTAGCTAGACAGTGATTCCTTTTATTTCCATTTAATTGTGAAAAAATTATTTATTTACATTTTAGAAATACATACTGAAAGATTTATATTCTACGAGCCATTCCCATGTCAATGTCAATAGTCTCCGCCGTCTGACATCAAACACAAAGTCAGCCGCACGAGATTTACAGACGCACAGAAGATTTACATGCATATTAGGCTTCCTTAGCGTCAAACTCAATAGACAGACGCACACAAGATTTGCATGCATATTAGGCCTCCTTAGCTTCTGGCCTATATTGCTTTGCCTAATTTACATTCCGGTAGAATTATCAGAAAATCAACTCCACTAACTTTCAAAGAGTTAACACAGAGACTGAAAACAAATAGAAATATTCTTCAGTCACAAAGTATTTAAACAGATATAGATATTTGTTTCCCACAGTGGAATTCAAACACATGACATAAGGATCAACTTCTTACTCATAGACTCTTGAGCATAGGCCCTTACCACTGTACTACGTATACGTGGGTGACAGCATTGAGAGTTAATCGTAAATATTAGAACAAGCTACTCTGGGCTTATAAACTGTACTTTCTATATAAGACTTATATACAATGACTATAGTTTTATATACAAGGTTACCTAACCTAACTGATCATGTTGAGTCACATAAGCACAAATATCTTTCAGCTAATCTTGACGGATGATCATCAGCAACTATTTTAGATGGATACAATATGTTAATTAATGTATAAACACAGAAATTACTGTGAAAGAAAAATTGTCTACTTAAGCCAGAAGTTATATTTATGAAAATATACACTGGTCTCCATAAGCCATATGAGAGAAACATAAAATATTAGGGAGACCACTTTTTTCATATATTTTTAGTAGGCAGGTTTAATGAAAAAATGAAGCAAGAGTCGGCTAAATGGTGGTCTATAGATCATAGATCTGGTATTCCTCTTTAGAAAAATGCATAATTAAAAAAAATGTATATTGTCTCCTTAAGCCATATATTAAGGTCTGGTCTCCCTAGTCCATAAATCAGAGTTATATATATATATATATATATATTTATTACAGAATATTAACTTTTACATGATATACGTGTATTTGGGTTCATGTAGATTTATTATTTTAAAAAATCACAATATAAATTGCATTGAGAATTACCCAAGTTAGTATAAAAAAGAACAAGATATATGTTCACCATAAATGATTCAGATTGAATTTTCTGTGAATACGAACCCAGGAGGGGCCCTGATCGCTTGGTAATGTACGAAGTGTCCTGAAACGTGTAGCAGTTCCCATACTCCAAAGACTGGAACAGGCTAAAATTGCTTTTTTGAAAAAAAGGAAAAATAAAGAAGATAATAATAAGGGAAACCAAAACACTTAAGTAGGAAATTTAAAAAGTGAATAAACAGTTAAAATGCTTGAGAAAATTCATACTTATGGTAACACTCGTTTCCGTTGAATGCACAAGATACCAACATATCAGAGATGGCGTGACCTACGTTTTCCCTTATTTCTCTAAAATGATAGGAAATGTACATCAAAATAAACTCCAATGGCTCTACGTATCATCGTATGCCGTCCATTTATTGATGAGTTGATAAACGAAATTACAAAAAAAAAAATGTGCAACTTATGATACAACAATTTAAGTTAAAGTGAAAGGGAATAAAATAAAAAAGAAGGTATTTTAGTTGTTTCGTTTTTTTTGTTTTGTTTTGTTCTGTTGTTGTTTTGTTTGTTTGTTCTTTCATAAAATGGTGTTAACATTTCTGCCTTTGGCAGTTTTGCTAACCGCATTGTTGTCTTGCGAGGAAAGGGAGGTTCTGATTCTGAAAATTACTTAAATTTTACCAGTGGCTAACAATTATCAGTACATTATGTGCAATTTTCCAAGCATATTTATGGATATTGTTTTTAAAGTCGATCTCCTCGTATTTGAAATTTCACTTTGTCCCTTTTTGGAAATTTAATTTTTACCTTGTATTTTTTTGAAATTCTGACTGGAACTTAGCAACTCTCTGGTTCCACTCATCCTGAACATGTTGATCAAGATCATTTATATAATCCTGAAAACTAGACCAGGTACCGTCAGAGCCAATCCATCCGTAGGTTGAAGTATGGTAGTAACTGTTCGTAGTTGTGTATGAACTAGAGGCAGTAGACGACGGCGAATCTGTGGCGGAAGGGAAAATGCCCCCTGAACGTGTAGTCCCATCAGACCCAGTACTTCTTTTTCTGATTCTTTGATTGGACTTCAGAAACCATGGCTCATTTTTGCTTGCCTCATTATTAAGATTTTCTTTTGCCAATAAAATCGACAACCAACTTTTCGGGGAGTGCTTGTTGGTGTTTCTGTATTTTCTTTGGTTTTTGTTGAGTTCAGTTGAGTAGTAGGGTTCTCTTTTCTTCAAAGGTGCTGGAATCGCGGGGCCTCCATGTCCTTTCCCCGTTTCTTTTAAAGGAAAAAAGTTAGTGATTTTATCACCGTTCCCTGGTGACAAATGGGACGAAAAGGATACTTTGTTAGACCTACGGTTTGTACTTCTTTTCTTTCTGGTATATGTGCCCTATTTCATAATATAAAGTAAATATTAAAAAAAAACAATTTTTCGTTCAGTTTTCATTCCAGCAAGAATTCAAATTTCTAATATATAAATCTGCTACTGAAATTAAATGTATGTTAATAGTTATCAAAAATACTAAGAAAAATATTATTATTAAGAAAATTGTCTGTTTTCCCCTTTCAAAAACTTTCAAGAAAAGTTTATTTTTTAATTCCTTTTTCATCCAGTATCCCGTGATCAACTAATCTAATTTTATTATTACATCCAATTTCAATCATTTTTTAAAAGAAGATAAGCACTTATATAAATGATTACCGAAAAAAAAATCCACTGCTTATCATACATTTTTTCGTCCTAATTCGGGGGAGGGCAAAACAAATTAACACGACCTGATCTAAACTGTTTTACCATTATTTTTACCATTATGAGAAACATCTAGATTAAAATTCATTATTTTGAACAAATGAATTCCTCAATAGTTTCCCAAAGAGGGTTATGCACACATAATAGCATGTTAAAATAGTTCAAATGGTAAACATAAATCTATTCTGTTCGTTTTGTTGTTACGTTCCTCTTTTTCCATCTTTTTTTTCAGTTGAAAATTTTGGCTAGAATTATTTCGTATTTAGGTAAGATTGTTCAGATTTTAGTATCAAAATGAAAGCAACTCACATGCATCAACGATAAGAATGGTCCTACAAAAGACCATCATTTTTTTCATTAAGCGAATCCATTAACACATGATTAAGAATCAAACAAAAACTTACATTTATTGTTCTCTGTGTATCCGTGCTTGTGATGTAAAGTTTGGTCATTTTGATCGGGTTCATATTACAGATAGATACTGCTGGAAACGGTAAACTAGAAAACTTTAAATCCACTGAAGTCTTTACAGGGTAAGATTTATAAGCTCCGAATAAACGCGATAACTGGTAACTCAATAACCCAGCGGCTGCAAGAAAGACTAAAATCCAGAGAAGACGCTGATACCAGTGCCGAGACGTCACCCATCTAGAAACCCCATGAATAGACGAGTTCTCCGCCATAGACTTTAGAACCTCCTTTATGGAAGCTTTGGTGTTCATACTATTCTCAATGACCATCTTTAAAAAAGTCAAATAGAACACATATTTAGAAAATATTTCATTTTATGACGAGGCTGTCAAGTTCAGTTTTACTTAAACTTTATCCAATCATTGCAAAAATTCCGGCACAATATAAAGGGATATAAACGGCATGAGTGACAGGACCATCATTAAGGAATCGTTGGGAGGCACTCCGATGATACTGATAAAATGATTTCACATTTTATACTGATAAAATGATTTCACGATCGTATCATTTTATTCGCGATGACTTCATTTCCTTGCGTAACTATTTCTCATATTGTACTTTGAAGTATTTGGCTCGGAAAGCATTCTTTAATTAACAGAACACTTGTAAATGATGCAAGATACTAAATATTTAGCAAATAACAAAACAGATTTTATAAAGTCTTTTAGGTATCCCCACGTGCCATGATACACGAAACTTGCAATTGTCTCTTAAGACTGACAATAAAAGTTTATATAAACGACATTTTGTTATAATTCTCATGATTAATCAACATTAATAGCAAATCAAACAGGACTTCGATCCTTGATGAGATAATGGAGTGCAATAAAAGTCCTATTTCAAAACCAGAGATTCTACTACTTTGAAAAATTAAAGGAAGCAGAAGTAAAATGATAATTTTTCTATTTGACGAGAATATTTTGTTCTTATGTACACGTATCTAATTTGTAGTGATTATTCAATGTCTGCATTGTCAAAATATATATATTGATGGGGAAATTGTATGCAGTGATTCTAGACAAATTAAATGTGTGTTTCCCTCCATATTTCTTTTAATTTTTCTTTTCAGTATTGATTTTTAATTTTCTTCTACTTCTCCCCATAAAGTTTCCGTAAAGATTAGCAAAGTATTTTTAAACATTTTATTTTTACAGAAATGTAGATAATTTAAAGAGCTTTTTGAGTTAGAAACTTCTATTTTGTTCAGTCTTCGATAAAGGAATTGCTTTTTTCTGAACACTCTCTTTTCTCCAGATTCGTAAATAAATTTTCTTATAAAACAGGAACAATACTTCAAAACGAAATTATATATACTTGATAAGAAAATAATGTCGAAAATCTCTCAACAGTACAATAAATTCCTGTCCTTACCTTCTTTAACTGTTATTTTCTATATCTATCACATCATATGTTTGATTTGTAGGAAAGGAGTCAATCCCACTAGTGAAAGATGGACCATTGGTATACTACTCAGAGAGTGTAGATAATTGATGCAGACTGTCCGTATCAACAATAAATTATGTATACAGTTTAGATATAAATGGCCTGTGATTAATAAATTTGAGTAGGTTCTTGGAAAATGACAGCATTAGTGCAGAAATGGTTGAATGACAATGCAAAAGCTGCCAATTTGTATTACATCATAAATAGCTGGAAACCATGAATAACGAATTCCCTTCTGGGAGATAAGAATAGTCCTTTATTTTCTGGGTAAATTGTGTGAGTCAGTTCTTGACCAGATTTCCCGTCTTGCGATACCTATCGTGCGCCCTTAGCCCCTTTCCTTTCATGATTTTAATACTTTAGAATCTACAATATACCCCAGGATGCTTCCACTTAAGTTTCAGCTTTCCTGGCCCAGTGGTTTCTGAGAAGAAAATTCCTAAAAGATTTGTTCTATATATTTCTATGTAAAACTTGGATTCCCTATTGTGGCCCCGCCCTACCCCGGGGGGTCATGATTTTAGCAATTTAATATCTACACTACGCAAGGATGCTTCCACATAAGTTTCAGCTTTCCTGGCCCAGTGGTTCTTGAGAAGAAGATTTTTTATTGACCCCACCCTATTTTTGTCTTTTCTTGATTATCTCCCCTTTTGATAAGACTTGGCCCTTCGTTTTAATAATTAAAACTCCCCTTTACCCAAGGATCCTTTGTATCAAGTTTGGTTAAAATTGGCCCATTGGTTCTTGAGAAGAAGTCGAAAATGTGAAAAGTTTACAGACGGACGGACAACGGACAAAATGTGATCAGAAAAGCTCACTTGAGCCTTCGGCTCAGGTGAGCTTAAATTGTTTTCCTAAGGTTGTTTTCTATATTTATTTACTAGTAGAAAAGTACTTCATATGGTGAAGCATCAATACATGCCTCAAGGACTACATGTATTTACATGTATAACGAAAAGGAAATGAAAAGGATAAGTTCCTGAGTAACATACTAGTATTCTGTTCAAAAAGTTAAGTAAATCAGATGTGGATTCTTAAAAATTCCAAGGAACTTAAAAAAAAAAGAAGAAAAAAAATAGAGCTAAACTCTCAAATTTTTACGAAAACCAATAACTTGAATCTTTTCACTTTTCAATGCTTTTTAGAATACATTCATTCTTTACGATATATTGCAGTCCAGACTTTATGAGATAATAGACAATCATATTTTCAACAAAAATGAAACTTGTTATTTGCATAATTATTTTGTTGAAAACATTCTGATTTAACATATATACAAGTACTCTGGAGTTATTGTGTAAAAAGCTGCTTAATTTTCTTATTGATGATATCATATGAAGCAGAATTAATCCAGAAACGTATTCATGACAAAATAATAAATAATTGCTGCGACATTTAGGTATATCGACGACGTATTATCAATTTACAATAGTATGTCCACATATCCAAGTTCCCTTGAGTTTTAAGACACCACAGAGTCTGACATATATGTTTCATACTTGGATATTTATGATAACTTATATGAAACATAAAAAATTATAATAAACGTGATGACTTCAATTTCGTAAACTTTATTATATATTTATCAATATTACTCATTGAAAAGTCATTACTAGTATTATTATTATTATTATTATTATTATTATTGAAATCCATTTAGTACTTATTAACCTTTCCATTAGGAGATAAGGTAATACTACTACTACTACTACTACTAATTTATTAATCATACAGTATATTTAGTACATCGTTATGCTCAGATGTGTTTGCCTTTGGGGATATAAGAAATGCTTAATTTCATAATTGACCGAGTAAACTCTGCTATTTCCTGTAAACAAAATTTTCTGTATATTTGTCCTTCGTTAGATTAAATCATTTTATTAATATACAATGATAAGAGGGCTGTTCCAGGAAAAAAAGATTTTTTTTTCGATAATTTTAAAAATTTAAACTCATAATATCATTGAGTACACATGTGGAAAATCTTAATTTTGCAATTTTCTTGGATAACCCCCGCTAATATTCATACATGTACCAGCACTTTATAAAGAAAATTTTATTTTATTTTTGTTATCTTGGTCCATCCGTCTGTCACACTTTCTTATTCCTCAAAGAATTCTCTCTCATTTTAAGCAATCTTTTTAGAATATAAATAGATATGCGATGAGGTTTTATGATTTTCGTACCCTGGGTCCAAACAAGGGTAAAAAAAACTTACTTTCTCGGTCTTCTCTTACATTTTACGGGGAGGCAAACATCTTTTGCAAGATGATTAAAGATGTCCTTAAGATGTGCAGTAAGGTTTCGAAATTTTCATTTTCAGCCCAATTTGGAATTAAAACTTGTACTTAGCGCAATACGTCAGCAAGAATATTTATTAAAGGATTGTATTCTCAACCATGCTTTTATATGTATATTTTAACGAATATTTGTGTATATTATTATCTTTGCCGTTACATTTCCTCAAAATCCACTCGCAAACAGCAACCCATAATTCATCTTTTGGAGTTTAATATTGTGTGCCCTGTAGATAGGCAATAAGGTTTCAGAATTGTCATTTTCACTTTGGGAAATTGGAATCTTAGAAACGTTTTTTTTTATTTTCACAGAAAACATGGCTCCCAGAACTCAGAATTTTAGGCAGTACCAACGTCATCTTTTGTAAGGTAATAAGTCGTGTCCTGCAGGTGTTAGCCTACTCCGTCCATCCATCACACTTTCTTCTTCCTCAAACTACTCTTACAATATATGTGACAGATAATCATATGCATGCTTATAGTGGTGTAATTGTGCAGTAAGGTTTTGGAATTTTTCATTTTCACATAAATGAAGATCGTAAAACGATGGTTTATTCTTGTTTCTTTTTTAATAGATAATCCTGTCCTTTCCAAGTAGCCAAATGATACATGTATATATAGGAAGAATTTAGGTTGGATTTACGGATTCAGGTGGCTAATGTGTATCATTTGTTTTTTCGTGCACTGTGCACTTTTAATTTACTTGATTTGTGTATTTAAGTAATTAATGAAATACAGCAATAATATGTATTTTCAGAATCTCTTTAATATTCAAATACATGTAATGACTTAATAAACTGACAAAAATAATAAAAATCAGAAAATATATAATCAGATCTGTAAATGATATAAAAAGTAAAAGGATCAAAGAACATATATGGCAGCATTAAGATTATATTTCAATGAGCAAACCATGAAAACTATATATATCTTTATCTACTAATGTAAACTAGTATTTCATTCACCATTTTTTGTGGAAAAAAAATTCCATTGATATTTTCGACACATAATGATAAATGAAACCATAAAACATATGCATGTATATAAGCATATAATAAAAACAATATATATGAAAATGGAATTCATCTGGAAGACACATAGTGTATAAATACAAAAATCCTTCAACCCTGAACACAAAAAATGTAGGTTTGGCCTACGGAGACTAGGATGAAATTTGACTCTGGATTTCTTATTGAGCTGGTCCTGGATAAGTTGACCCTGCTCCCATCGTCTACAAAAACGGAAAAAAGAATGCTGAACATGATGTTGACATCAAATATAACTTAATTTCAATGGCAATGGCGTATCCTATTTTTAAAACTCAAGTTTAAACTAAGTAACCATCAAAACATGGCTATAGTGCTTAAAAAATTTACCTCTGGTGGGGATTCAGAATCAGCTGGGATTAAGTTGGTTTCCACACTTGGACTTCCCTGAAGAAAATATAGAAAAAGTTTATTAGTTGAGTAATATACTTATGTAATTTATCTACATGTATTTAAATAAACGCACAATTTTTTTTAAATCAATATTTTTATAAAGAAAACAACTGCTTTCAATAAATCGATAATTATATTGATTTTGTTGCCAGATATTGACCACTTGTTGCCGTATGGAATGTAGATGTCAGAGGCTTATGCTAACCGTGTTTGGAAAGGTAACAAAATTTTAAAGCACCCATAATGAACCTTGCAACAGCTGAAATATTGTATTGTATTTTTAAGACCTATCCTAAATATTTTTCATATATCTAAAAGCACCTTTTCAATAAAAGAAATTCAATATGGAGATGACTTTACCTGATCTGCTTGTACATAAGACCCGGATGTCTGACTGAAGAATCTACTAGAACAGTCGCTATCAGTCATTGTCCCACTGTCTATCCTGATGAAGGCGAAGGGACAGTGTTTGGACGGGCAAGAGGACATCTCCCCATCAGAGTAATCCACATCGTTCACCATTTTAAAGAAGATCACTCTGAAAATTGAAAAATTACAGTATTTTCAAAATAATTTCGTCTGTTTTGACAATATTTTTTCATTTTTTCAGCATTTTGGGGCGAATGTAGGGCTGGAGACGGTTGTTTCAATTCATTTACTAGAAAATCCATGTGCTCACCCGACATTGGAATCGAAGAAGTATTTTCCTCCTGTGGTATCAGCTAGAACATCATCTCTTGAGTTCACACTCTGAGTCCCAATTCTGCCCACCTTAGAGATGGAATAACGGAATGTGAATTTCGCATCTCTTGGAATACACAATGCCATTACAAATGAATTTGATCTGAAACAAAGATGTATACATGTGAATATGAAACCGTTAGCAAAACTTTAATGAAATATCAAATTTCAGAGAAAATTGTTGGGAGAAAAGTCATTCTTGTGCACGAAAAGGGTGAAAAAGATTGTCTCACTTTGTGATGGACTCGCCACGAATTCCAACAGTGGCTGGCATTCCATCTTCAATGAGGGCTAGATACTGGAAAGTTCTGGTCGCGTCTCCGAGAATTGTGATAAAGTCCTTGCTGGTGATGTCTCTCATGGCGTATGTTGATCCACCATCAGTTCTGTACACATTCAAATCATTATCCGAAGGATACATGAATTTGATCTGTAAATTAACCATTTTAGGGATCATTATTTAAAAAAAAGTATGTGAATCACTTTGACGAAATATTTTCAAAGAAGATGGGCGTATAAGGCGGGCAGAATGCCTATAGCGCGACAGATAAGAAGTGAAAAAAATTAATCTCAATTATATCCAAATTTTATGTCATATTTCATCTAATATTAAAGTATACTTAATGTAAAATCTCTATAATTTACAAAAATTTCACAAAAACTTAAAATATTTGCCTATGAAAAAGCATACACAGACTTAAAAGAACAAAAACGGTCATTTTTCCATACTTTAACAAAACTTTTCAATGTGAGTGGGTCTTCGCTCCATTTTTTTGAAAGATAATCCTAAAAGTTTGTGATAAAATACATATTTTTTGGTTTACAAAAAAATGGAGAGAAGACCCACTATACCTTAAAAATACAATTTTATGACAAAACATTCGCATCTTTCCGAGAAATACTTCAAGTCCATTAAGTCAAGGGTCATATCGCAAACATGATTTAAATGCCACTACAAAACATGAGCCATGTAGCATAATGGTTAGCGCGTTAGTCTCAAAGCAATCTGATACATCGGTATTTTATTGCTGGGGGTTCGAATCCCACGAATACCATAGAATTTTTTTATGAATGAAATTTTTTTTAAAGATATTTATTTTTTTCTCAGAAAATGTTTTTTTTCAATAATTTCATAAATTTCAATGATGAGGTGTAAAATTAAATACTCAATTTATATATCAAATGTGATTTCTTAATATCTGACGCTATAGGCATTCTGTCCGCCTTATCCGCCCATCTTCTTTCAAAATTAATCAAAATTTACGGAATCGTGGAAATTCAAACGGGTCCACAAGTAAGAAATACGAACCCCTCCGTAATTGTATGGACAATAAGCCATGTTCCACGAGTTCCTCAGTTTACATTCTCCAGTGGTGTGGAAGGGGTGATTTGTGACGAGGGTCATGTCTGAAGTTCCTTGTTCTCGGGTAAGACTATTTCCCACATCTTTTAGGGTGAACATCGCCTCTTTTTCGCCACAGTTGCGTCCATCCGTGAAATGGAAGCGGCTTCCTGGAGTCTGTGTATTCCAAATATATATATTTTTTTATTTTCTTAATGCATTGGAATTTGTGCTAAATCTTTGCTATATAATGACAAAATAAATGTCACCATCCTATCCTTTTTGCTTAATAATTACATGTATGTATAATTTATTAAAAATTGCAAAACGAAGAAATGAAAAGAATACATGTACAATGCATTAATTCTGATTATTTAGAATACCCGCTCAAATTAAACACGCAAAACAAAAATCATTCCAAAGTTGATAAATCTTGTAAATTATTACATCATCAAAACCGAAGAGAACATTCTGGACTTGGTTCTGTGGATCAACATTTGGGGGACATTGTCTGTTGGTAATGGCTGAGGCGTTGTATACATCTGTAGACTCAAAGCCTCCAAACCATGTGTTTCTGACGTAGACAGGGCCTTTGTGTACCCTGTATCCAGCTATGGGTCTAGAACTGAAGAAAAAAAGATGTTCAGGCTATAGTCAAGGGACATTACATTTCTTTGAGGTGATCGTTATACACTTTTAATAGCTATCTCACACCATTTTTATACTTATTAAATTTATACCATGAGTTGTTATATTAGAACTTGTTTAAAAAAGAAAAAAAATTGGAAAACTTACGGCCTTGATGGGAATGATCTCTGGGCGCTATTCATTGGATTACCCATGTTGTCAGAGTAACCAATCACAACATTGTCTGTAAATTCCATCCATACGTTGCTTTCTCTGTAAAAAAAATAATAATAAATAACGTTATCCAATGAAAATAATCTTTAAAAAAAATCATTTTGCATATAAGCATATATTTTTTTCATACTTACTTGATCAAAGTTGCTCCAAATAAACTGTCCGAAAATCTATCAAATAAAAAAACAGATCGCTAGAGTGAAAATAATATATGGAAAAATAACGTTTTTGAGTCAGAATTCAATCTTAAGTTTTCTTGAATTTTCTAATAAGTTTATGAAATCAATTTTCAACTTACGACGACTTCTTGACAATTATTGGTGTCCCTCGAATCCAAACATTTTGCATTCGATTTTTATAAGCTGTAATATACGTAAATATGAATATGATTGTAACTAATGACTTTTTAAATCTATAACATGTATATAAGATTCATTTAATAAATCTATTTTTAAACACGGTGTCGCGGGTATATTTTAAAATATAGTTATTCAAAAGCCTGTGGATACTGTTCAAGAAATAGTTCTCTTTAATAACTTTTCGGTAAACTTTTTGGTGACTTTTCGGTAAAATTCAATATGATACACACTGTAGATGAACAGATTTATTTTGGAATCTTATTCGTCTGATACATAAAAAGTGGTGTAAACTCTTAATTTTTCCAGTTTATTTGGGTCTTTTGCTCTAAAATTTGTAGCATTTGGTTATAAAAGTGAGAAGAAAAAAAATCACCCAGTGCAAAAAATCAAAATGAAGATCAATCAAGTCACCTGTAATTCCCTCAAAGACAGCCGGTATCCTTGGGGAGGAGGGGTCGGTGGGGACCAGTCTAGGGTTATATTTGTTGTAGCCTTTTACGGTCAGGTCCTGTTGTTCAATATTGTCCACAAACAGTCCTGCCTGGATACACAATTCTCAACAATATTGATAGTAGTTCATCGATTTTGTGCCGATTTTTATAATCAGCTATATCAAGAAACTGGAGGCGATATAGAAATTTTGCATCAATTGGCCAAATTGATAGACTATGAGAGTCAAAAAATCTAAAAATTTTAGGTAATGAAATTCACGTACCACAACATACGAATGATGCACGTTGTTGAGATACTTGGTGATCTTTGTGCGGCGTGCCTCTTTCTCCGCCATAAAGTTTTTGTCGTGAGATGGACCTGTGGGAATATCGGGGTAAACAAACCACATTCCGATTCCCTGTAATGCAAGAAGTAGCTGATTGTATAATAATCGCCTTATCCATATTGTATTTTTTTTCATTTGAGCGAGAAGTAAAAGGTATCGAAAAATAAGTCTTGCAGGTAGTAATACATGTATATTTTATCCTCAATAAATTGCAAGAACCGCAGATTTTTATTCTACACGTTGCTATTAGTATTCTCTATAACAAATACGTTAATCTGACCCCTATTTGACCCACAGAGTAATTGCATTAATGCATACCTCTCCTCCCGCGGCCACATTGTTGATCAGAGTCGTTTTGGGGCTTGTCACCCAAAATGTAACGGGACCTTTCTTCCTAAAAAGAAAATTATTTCAAATGTCATACAGAAGATCTTTTTACATATATATATATATATGGCAAAAAATGCCTATTCACTTTGCAAAGGCTTTTCGAACACGTTCAGGATCCACTCACGTGTCAGTTGGAATAGCTCCGGTGACGTCTAATACGGTGTCACCTCTAAACCGACGTTGGCCCAGACCAAGATTTCCCCGGAGGTACGTGTCTTTTTCTCCTCCGTCCTCGATAAAGAATCCGTGACCCACCGTATCATAGCAAATATTGTCAGTTACCTAAATATAATTTATACAGCTGAAACACCTTGCAAGCAACAGTAGAATGCGACTGAGTATTCCAAGAAAAATTTTTTAAAGCCATGAACTTATTACTTGTATCATCACTTTATATAGAGATAGAACTTTTCCGTAAATTACAAAATCTACGTCAATTGCGTTATAAAGATATCACAATTTAATTTGGATTCTCTGAATTTTCTCCGACTCGGAAGAAAATACAAAAGATTTAGATAACACATTACAGAGAAGATAAATTCGTATTATTAGTTGAAACGAGGTGTTCTCCGTGTTCAGAATTGTATGAAAAGTTTTAATTTAAATGTATTAACTATATTTCTTTACTTAATTCTGTATTTTTCAAAAATATTTTTTTTGATCAGTTACGCCATATATGGCTTTAAGCATCGTGATGATATTTATATATAACTGTTACATATTATGTTCGTTTTTAACATTATATGTTTTACCTACTGTAACCAAATCATTTCCATCTTTAATGATTATTTTTATCACGAATTAGAAAAACTCGACAAAAAATATGATTTATGGCAAGAACTATTTGCTATTAAACTTAAATTTGATATTTCTCTCTCGCGAACAAGTTAGATTACAGTGTTTATTATTTACCGTTGTGTTATGAGTTCCGTGGATTGTGACACATCTGAACTGGCTATGGTGGATGGAGTTCATTCTGAGGTAAGAGCGGACTGGGTAGAGGGAGGTGTCGGCAAGGTCCTCACACATATGATAGTGAAGAGGATAGCGACCTAAAAATATTATTTTTGAACAGACGTGAAACACTAAATGTCTAAATTTTTCCAAATTGAAGAATTTTTAAGAGTTACAGATAGCAGTCAAATTATAAAAATTTCTTCAACTTAAATAAAAGTTGAAGATTGTACCTGTGATCAAAGGTTGACCTAGATTTGTTAGTTCAACGCCTTCTACTCGAACACTCCCAAATCCTTTTATGAACTAAAACGAATGTAAGACAATTTTAATAGATTTTGAACACATTTAGAACACATAATGTATCTTGTACAAGATAACATGATATAACAGAATATGAACATATATTAACCTTGACGTGACCCCCATTGCTGTTGCCCTTTGACACCTCGGAGTCTATTAGGATGTGTCTTGTCATCAAGCCGACCTCAGCTCGCATGTCCACTCGCTTGTAAATTTCGCCATAGTGATCGTTTTTAAATGGACCTTCAATTTAAAAAAAAATAATGTGAAAACTAGATTTCTTCAAGGAAAAAATAATTCACGGGAACGTGATAGACATATCATTAAGAATGTTTTTGCTGAATATGTTGAGGTGTCAACCATTTTTACGGAACTCCTCTAGTTTTATCAATTAAAAGATGCACATATTTTGGGGCCCACTAACCCCTTTTATCAATTTGCATTTTATCTTATTTAATTTTTCATTTAATTATTTTTGTAATTTTGATACTCTTATTAGTTATTAAGAAATGTTTAATTCTAGAACAAAGGTTTTGGAGAGAAAGAAATTGTCTATTAATTGTCTGAGATAAATCAAAAGAAATCTGGTTTCCCGCCATATTTTCAAAGATTTGTATATCATTAAAGAATTATAATGCCTTCTTAGAATCATGTGTTTCTAAAATAATTTTACCCAGATAAAGGTATAGAGTTTGTGTTGTGCATTAGTAAAAAAGAAAGCTAGTTTGTGAAAGTATCATTCTGAGGATATTTTGATTAAGCATTTTGAATTTCATCTTGAAATCGTTTTCGTAATTTTTTTTTCGAAAACAATTTATCTGGAAAAATACATTTACCAACAAATGGAATAAAACACTAAATGACATGTTTATATTACAGAAAGTAATTTGTTTGCATGTTATTACAAATGATTGTATATATCTGAAACATTAAATGCAGAAAACTCCTTATACCGTGTACAAGCGGTTAACCAACCGGAAGCAATTGTCGAAAGTTAGCCGAGTCTTGATTATGTTAAACACACTTAAATCATTGTATAAATACACTTAAATTATTGTATAAGGTACATTATTAACTGTTGTCGTTTCCTGTATTATCTGCTTTCAATTTGCTGAATTAGCAGTCCATGTAACACGGATTATACTGCATGGTAATCCCTTACAATTTACAAGCCACTGTAATGAAATAGGTACCCTGGTATATCAAATTTTTGAATATGAAAAATTATTTTTGACCCATTCGAGCTCTTTACTCTACATAGTTCCTTCAACAACTGCGACCGTCTGATCCTATACGTGTTCATGTGTTTGTTAGGGAAAATGAAAACTTGATAGTAGGGCTGGGCAATAATATCGATATTTCAATATAATGCAATATAATGACAAAAAATATCGTATCGCAATACGATTTTGTAATATCGATATATTGGCAATATGCTTAGATTAAGGAATTTTGTTATTAAAATGATAAAATATAAAAATGAACTTATAAAAGTTTGTTATTAAGCCAAACAGTAAGACAGAAGTTGTTTTGTGGAAACATATAAAAGCATAACTTAAATGAAATCAACAAGATTTTTTTCCCGTGTTGGTTACTTATCATAGTTATGTACATTCTGCATGTAAATTAAAGTAAATATAGTAAGAAAATGCCACTTTTATTACATTGAAAATATTGCAATACATATCGCAATACAGTTAAAAATATCGCAATATGAAATCTTGGGCCAATACCCAGCCCTATTGATAGGAATGTTCTATATCGGTATACTTACGGTCGAGACGAATAGTGTTAGTTGAACATTCAGCAGAATTACAAGGGACGATGGTGAACTCCTCAACTTGTGTCCAGTCGTAATCAGTGGAAGTTATAAAGATTTTGTCTCCTGTATTCATAAAAATCCTTAATTTAGATTTCTTTTATTTCATTTTATATATACAAGAAGTAGGAATTAATTAGGGCTTTATTTCTTTTAAACAAAAAATGTTATTATTTCGGGATCTTTGATTATTTTGAAACAAACTGTTTTTTGATGTTTTTTTTAAATTCCAGTGCACTATATTTTTAAGTATGGTCAAGTTTTTTTTTAGACATAATTATTCTTTATAGCTTACCAACATTCCAGCTGCTGACGTCATCAACAACATGGATGATGGGTTTCGTCTGCAGTGTGTTTAGAACCATGAATTCTGTACGACTCTTGCCATCCCTTAAATGGTTCTTTGACATTACCATGATTTCTCGTTCTCTTCCTGGAGCTGTATACGTAACCTTTGCCTCAGTAGACTGGGCCTCAGAGATGTCCGCATTGTGGTCTTCAAAAAAGCTGGATCCTAGTCATTAAAAATAATAGACTTAAGAAAACAGGAACATCTTTGAATTCCTTGATTTTCTTTTCAAATATAGTATTAAACAAATTCTAGTACTCAAAGGGAAATGTAACTTATCTAAACCAAATATTAATCCGGATAATTAAGGTTTTTTATCACTCTCATCTACCTTTCTTTCCTACAGCAACATAGGCGTCATCTTTTTGGACTGTGCGGAAGGAGTTTGTACTTCCCAGTGCGTCAATGACGTCATACAGAGCGGAAAGGTCTTTACGGAAGAAATTCTTTTGTGTTGCAATTGCAAAAATGTCTCCATTTGGGATTCCTGCAAACCAAATAAAGAAATATAACTATGTGGTCATGACTAAAAGAAATTGGAACTTCGTCTTGGATAATCCGTAAGCATGCAAAGGCGATATCCTATGTAGAACATGTTAGAAAATGAACCCCAATTATGAATTTAAAACACGTAAGTTTTTCAATTTACTCATCAATTCTCAAGTCAATAGACAGACTTGCAAAAGATGCACTGTATATTCATCCTGACAGAATTTTATCTGCTTACCTTCAATGAAGTTTTTCAGATCGACTATTGCAGCATTAGTTTTTCTTTGACTAAAGAAATTCAATCTTCTGTGAATTTTTCCTACATATTCGAATCCTGAGTCGGTATCGATATTAAAATCGCTGGGGAAAGTTTCTCTAAAGTGATACACGTACAATCCTGGTTTGAAGCTTATTTCAGTTTCCTGCAATATTAATATAAAGGAATTGTATTCAACTTATCATATCATAGGCGTCGGAACCGGGGGGGGGGGGGGGG
>PRKT01000110.1:1092355-1124397 GCA_003671525.1 Saccostrea glomerata | reverse complement strand
ATCGAATTGCACAGTTATGATCATATTATATTAACTGATTTAATAAGGCAGGGCAGCATCACCTATGATAATTATGTTTTGAAACATTTAGATTTAAATAATATTCTGTAAATTCAAATATCTATGCCTATTTGATAATTCTCTACATTTTTAAAGGAGAATAGATGTGGACCAAAATTAAGATTCAAATTTTGTTTTGTTAATATTTACTAATAGCAACAATTATAGTCTACCTTAATGAAATTATATTGATGTTATAAACAAGAACTTATTGCAGTCATTCACCGTGGATCATGAACAGATACACATACTTAATAATTTAATAAATGTGAGGAACAATTTTATTCAAATTGTATCAGGAAAAAGTAACAAATTGTAATTAATTTTAGTTTCTATATCTAAGACGTGACTTTTTTGAGAAAAAAAAAATGACGTAATTAAATAACGCCAGCGGTGCTATCTTTTTATTACAAATTATAGTCAAACGCGTTATCTTTAAATCTTAAGCTCAAATTTCACTGTGTGTCATTATTTTGTTGTACATTTGAAGTGTATACCCACTTAATTTGATATACACTTATAAGATTAAAGGAATTTAAATTGTAAAGCATCCATAGACAATTTTAGTAAGTTCACGTTTTACTTTCTTTTTGAAAGAGATTTTATATTCTTTATTCAATCAATGAAGAATACATTCTTACTATAAGATAAGATAAGATGACTTTGAAAAATGACCCCTCATTTTAGAAAAGGATTTTGTTTCCTACAAATTTCTACATTCTAATCTAAAATGTAAAGAGTTGTGGTTCTTTGTAAACGAACAAAATACAACAGCGTCAAAAACTGCTGATTTATATTTTTCATTAAAACTGGGTTTTCTTTGGAAAATAGAACAAAGGAATTTTAACGATTAAATTCTAATATTTAAATGAAACATATGGCGATAACGCACAGTATTCCCCCCCCCCCCCCCCCCCCCCCCCCCCCCCCCCCCCCCCCCCCCCACGAAATAGGATTTTCGTATATGGGAAATGGACATTTCCCTTTTTTTTTGCTTGTCAGGTTTTTTTTTAAGGTACCAAAAATTTTTTTTTACACTTAGCCCCCCCACTTTCAATTTGCTTCCGACGCCAATGCATATACTTGTTCAAGAAGGGGTGACTTATACCCCTTCGACGATTAAGTCGTTAATTAGACCATCATTTTCAGTTTGTAATATTTTTTGGTTGTAAACTTGAATGCAAACTTTCTAAGTAAATTAATAGTCATGCTAAGGTTGTTGTTATTCTTTGAAGAAATTAAAACTTGGTTGGAACATTTACCCTGTGATTGTAGATTTCTTCCTGTGCCTTTACGGCGTGACCTGACAGCTTGGTCCAGGAAAGTTTATCTTTACCGTGCAGTTCTAGTACTCCCCCTTGATCCACGCCTATAAACTTTTCTCCAAAAGACGGTATATTCAGCTCTCCAGGCTCGCCTGAAACAAACAGCCTTAAACTGAACGCTGACCCGTTTCGGTTTATTTTTGTCCTTGTAATAAAATTCTTTTTATTTTGTTTTAGCAGTTCAGTGCATTTTTTGTTTCATTCTTTTTAAGGCAAAGACATTTCTTAGTTGACTTTTCCTTCTTTAATAAATTTATCCTATTGAATAATGGTGAAGTCGACGATCTTGTTATTTTTAAATGAAATTTTACCTAATAAAGTAATCCTTGCTTTTCTATCAAACTGACACTCCTCGCTTCCGATGTGTAGCTCTCCCCCGCCCTGTATCCAGATGTAGTGGGTGCGGATACTGAAATCCCCATTTCTGCTCCACACTAACCTACCCCCGGAGGCTATGGTGATTCCAAATAATTCCGTGGGAGACACGTCCAAGAGAGTGGGTTGAGAGATTGTAATGCTGTCATTTTTGCTTGCAGTCTGAAGAAGAAAAAATATTATATAACAATTACAATAAATTTCGCAAGAATATATTCTTAAATTGATTGGTGCTTAGTTTTAAGATTATACAAATTTAATTTACTTAATAAACAAATGGTATACTAGTAAACGAGTAAATACTTAAATTATTGGAATTTCATTTAAAGTGCTTTTCGGAAAAATGAATTAGATGGAAAGTTTTAATTTATTTTATTTATCAGCTCCACAAATGCGTTTCTCACTTGAACTTTAAAAAAACTTCCTTGAGCTTAAGAATTAATTTATGCATTTAAGAATATATTTGGAATTTGGGAATGTTTGTTGTAGTTTTTCATGTATGAGACGTCATTCAGAGTCAATATAAGTTGATATCTACTGAATGAGTAAAATGTCGTCATGAATGGAATCGGTTTGCCTGTCCATGTCATGGGATTTTATTTTTTATGTACACGATTCAGTGACCTGGAATCAACGCTCAGTGACGTCCTCCTACGCATTGTTACGCTCGAATTGTTTTGATCTCCTTTGTATTATTTCTACACCTGTAAGTCTGACCAAAACAATAACAAAGCAATATCTACATCAGATATTTAAAGTTCGTGACTTCCGCTGAGGTTAGAAAGCGTGTCATCGATAAATATTTTTTCTTCTTGTTTAGGATGAAAGACGATTATTCGATCCTTTAAAATGTCCAAGTAAACGACATTTATCTTATGAGTGTTTGAGCTGCATGTAAATTAAAGTAAATATAGTAAGAAAATGCCACTTTTATTACATTGAAAATATTGCAATACATATCGCAATACAGTTAAAAATATCGCAATATGAAATCTTGGGCCAATACCCAGCCCTATTGATAGGAATGTTCTATATCGGTATACTTACGGTCGAGACGAATAGTGTTAGTTGAACATTCAGCAGAATTACAAGGGACGATGGTGAACTCCTCAACTTGTGTCCAGTCGTAATCAGTGGAAGTTATAAAGATTTTGTCTCCTGTATTCATAAAAATCCTTAATTTAGATTTCTTTTATTTCATTTTATATATACAAGAAGTAGGAATTAATTAGGGCTTTATTTCTTTTAAACAAAAAATGTTATTATTTCGGGATCTTTGATTATTTTGAAACAAACTGTTTTTTGATGTTTTTTTTAAATTCCAGTGCACTATATTTTTAAGTATGGTCAAGTTTTTTTTTAGACATAATTATTCTTTATAGCTTACCAACATTCCAGCTGCTGACGTCATCAACAACATGGATGATGGGTTTCGTCTGCAGTGTGTTTAGAACCATGAATTCTGTACGACTCTTGCCATCCCTTAAATGGTTCTTTGACATTACCATGATTTCTCGTTCTCTTCCTGGAGCTGTATACGTAACCTTTGCCTCAGTAGACTGGGCCTCAGAGATGTCCGCATTGTGGTCTTCAAAAAAGCTGGATCCTAGTCATTAAAAATAATAGACTTAAGAAAACAGGAACATCTTTGAATTCCTTGATTTTCTTTTCAAATATAGTATTAAACAAATTCTAGTACTCAAAGGGAAATGTAACTTATCTAAACCAAATATTAATCCGGATAATTAAGGTTTTTTATCACTCTCATCTACCTTTCTTTCCTACAGCAACATAGGCGTCATCTTTTTGGACTGTGCGGAAGGAGTTTGTACTTCCCAGTGCGTCAATGACGTCATACAGAGCGGAAAGGTCTTTACGGAAGAAATTCTTTTGTGTTGCAATTGCAAAAATGTCTCCATTTGGGATTCCTGCAAACCAAATAAAGAAATATAACTATGTGGTCATGACTAAAAGAAATTGGAACTTCGTCTTGGATAATCCGTAAGCATGCAAAGGCGATATCCTATGTAGAACATGTTAGAAAATGAACCCCAATTATGAATTTAAAACACGCAAGTTTTTCAATTTACTCATCAATTCTCAAGTCAATAGACAGACTTGCAAAAGATGCACTGTATATTCATCCTGACAGAATTTTATCTGCTTACCTTCAATGAAGTTTTTCAGATCGACTATTGCAGCATTAGTTTTTCTTTGACTAAAGAAATTCAATCTTCTGTGAATTTTTCCTACATATTCGAATCCTGAGTCGGTATCGATGTTAAAATCGCTGGGGAAAGTTTCTCTAAAGTGATACACGTACAATCCTGGTTTGAAGCTTATTTCAGTTTCCTGCAATATTAATATAAAGGAATTGTATTCAACTTATCACTTTGGATTATTTTTTTTTTTTTTACATTTCAAATTTGGACATAGAATCAGCACAGCCTAGTATTAAGTGAAATATATGGAGATAACGAACAGAATAAAAGCTCAAATGTCAAGCTGATCAACATGCACAGACATCTAAAATATCAGAGGTGGGATCAGGTGCCATTGATGAATGAGCATCCCATCTCGAATGTTCACACTCATTATTAAATGATCAGGAATTTTGGTGCTCTCTGATTGGTCTAGACGCCATTTACTGGGGTGTACCTCAGAGTGAGTTCACCCCAAATGACGTTCTGGGAGGTTTATTCGGGTTTTCCCTCTTGACCAACCATAGATTTGCTTACAGCTTTTTCGACCAATTAGATTGCGTGTTTCAAAGCAATTGTCGGTGTGAATGAAAACATGTCAGACGCAAGTACCAAGGAGATTAAACACTTTTGAAAGTAAATGGATGAGTATTGATTGTTTAATGATATTGTTTTCCATTTTTTACCACTAGTTATTAATTTGATAAGGCGTGACAATTATATTATGGGTGTTTTTATTTAATGGAGACAAGATTGAAAGTGTCAAAAGTGTTGTAAAATTCCTAATCATTTAATAAAACGGTTATTGACTTTTGAATTCGGTCTACTCGTGACTATACAGACCTGTTCAGGTATTGGTTAACCTCGGCCTTCGGCCTCGGTCAACCAATACCTGACCAGGTCTGTATAGTCACTGTTCAGGTATTGGTTAACCTCGGCCTTCGGCCTCGGTCAACCAATACCTGACCAGGTCTGTATAGTCACGAGTAGACCTCATCAAAAGTCAATAATTGTATATTGTGTACTCCTTGTCATGATCGAGAAAACCGGAAAAATCTATCGACAATTTATGTGTGTAAATAATGGACTTTGAATTAGTATGAAAGACGTCGGTCAGCATTTGATTCAATGATAGATTGTATTTGCTGACAAGGTCAATGTATCGATCATAGAACTTACGAAATGATGACTTTAAACAAGACAGGTAGCAGATATTCTTGTTTCATCAACTTCTGTGCCAGTTACTTAAATCATTTAAGAAATTGTTCATGAATACGTAGAGTAAGCTCTTTTTTTTAAGATGAAATAAAGATGACATAGTTTGGTTAAATCTATTTTGAAACCTAAAGGTACATTTTTATTGCAAGTTCTTATTCTAAACAATAGGTAACAATCCAGCGAGCATCTGAACCGCATGGAAATTGTGAACCGGGTGAAGATTTTACACGAATGTTTGGAATACGCTACACTATCCCGGTATGAATTAAGTATGAAAATATTAGGTTATGTCCTTCAACCCAGGAAAGTTCTTTAATTAACCCCTAGAGAGGAAATTCACACGGTACATCACAAAAAGAATTAATTTTTTAAGATATTGAGATTCTGCCAAATTAAAAAAAAAACCCTGTATATCACATTTCATTCGCAAGAACTTTATTTATCTTGCATAAATATTTTGGGAATCTACAGTACTGAAGACATATACTTATATTTCTTATTGAATCACATGTAGGCCTGTCTGAAACTTTGTCGTCAGAGAGAAATAATTAGCCAGTGCCAATGCATTCCTTCTACTTCATACATAAAGATTGGTAACACCGATTCCCTACCACTCTGTTCAAATTCAACCGGTGAGTATATGATTGTGTGTTTCGAACATTAATCTTGGAAAGTAATCGTCCGTATCCTTAAATGAAAAAAATGAATTTAAAAAAAAATATATTTGATATCTTAAAAAAAAAAAGATGTCAAATATGGTATTCTGTTTTCACCATTTAATTGCGTATTTTATACCCCTTATTTCTTATTAAAGTTTTGGGGTTATTTTTGTAATCCTGATAGGTTTAATTTGTCGATCTGTCTGTCTTCCACAAACGTTTCCTAAAGTTATCTTAAAATATGTCTGTATGAATGGGGAGTAAAACACCATACAATAGATCTATACCAGTGATCCCCACTCACAATTAAAATGGAGAAATAAAAAAAAATCTTCAACATTTTATTGTTGGTATGTTCTATAAGGTTTTGGTAGTTCTCATTTTCATCCAGGAGATCAATTGAGAAATCGTAAATTTAAAACGCATTTTTCACATATGTAATGTTTTCTGAAATCTTTAAAGCAAAAGCCGTGCTTTATTATTTGATTTTTGAAGTTCATTTTGGTAATGGTTCTTTTTTGCTCAATTCGATAGATGTATATTTATACCCCCCGCTTGAAAAGCGGGAGGGTATATAGTAATCGTTAATTCCGTCCGTCTGTACGTCTGTCCGTCCGTCCGTCCGTCCTTCCGTCTGTCAGTCCGTCCGTCTGTTACGCTTTGGGGTACCCATCTCTTATCCGCAACTCCTCTCACACCACTGAATGAAAATTGATGCAACTTTTACAGAATCTTTATTACATATTACCATTGTGCACCTCCTATTTTACTTTTTGATCCGACACATATTTTGGGTTTCCCGGCCACAGGAAACCATGGACTTTTTCACCAGTCATAACCATATGGGAGGCGGGGGGTATCATTTAGTGAGCTCATTGCTCACAGTACCTCTAGTTTGTTTTGCATTTTACAGATTAATTTAGGTATTGTTGCTTGTACAGCGCTAGTTACACATGTAGAACGGAAAGTACATTTTTAAAAAGAGTTACGTGGAAGTATTTATAATGTTTTGTGACAGCAAATAGTTATTAATGAATTCAGTTTATGTTTCTTCCATTTTAATTTCTAAGATGCAAGCAGATGTGAGGAATTTCTTGTCTTCAAGCTAGAAAATAATTTACTTGACTGTAACTGCCGAAGCCCGTGTAGGTAGGTTTTCTACAGAGATTGGTCAGACAAATAGCATGGAACTGTGAATTATTATTGCCAACATTTAAAAATTAAAGTCGAATAATTTTTTTTTTATTTGTAAAATGTGGTTCTCTATTCCGAATTACAAAATTTATTATATATATTTATTGATTTGATAAGAGTTGTCTGACATATTTAATTAAATTCATGATTTCTTAAAAAGATATTTTCCTTGTAGACAAATAATTTATGACACAAGCTTATCTGGGAGAGCCTGGCCAAGTCAGAAATTTTTGGTAAGGACAAAGTCAATGATTTGTTACAAAATGAACTATTTTGACTGTGTGATTGATTTTTATAAATTGTAAGTGAATTAACCACATCTCTAATAATAGAACACATGAAGTATTACTAGTATTATGAAATAAATAATAATAACAAATTGCGATCGACTTTAGGATATTCGATCCTCAGCCAGAAAGGATAACTCCAAAATTTAATAATTAATTGGAATTGCATCAAAATGAAGCTTGAAAATAATTTTTTTTCGTGCAACAATTTTCATTTTATTCCTCTTTATAGGATTCAAGGTTTTTGGAAGTCTTAAAAAAGGTCTTATAAAAGTTGACATTTGTACCCTATAAAAGGAAAAAAATGATACACTTTAAGAAAATTAAATTTTCTTGGATCCAACCTTAGATATCAATGATTATTAGCATGATATGAAATAAGAATTGATTTGTGGTGTCTTGCAATGATAGCAAAAGCCTTTTACACTATGTATTATAGAATACATGACGGAAATAGAAAACAAAATATACCATTGAATAAGTATAAAAATAATGACAATTTCTTTGAATGCCTAAATACCTATCGTTTTTTGACCTAAAATATAATTGTTGATCATTTTTGCAATAAGAAAATGCATTGCTGATATTCCAATTTGCCTTTTCTGCAAAAATATCGGAGATTTGACCATTTTCCCTACATAATACAATCAACTTTAATCTTTAACTTGAAAGAAAAACTGTGGATAAATTTGCATAACTTTGTGGATTCAGAGATACTTTTGAGTGTTCTTAATTACTTAACTGCTAATTTTATAAACTTTAGGATCGGACTAACTTAAAAATATACAAATCTGTGCACTTCGCATAAAAACTTAGTATGCACCCCTGGAAATTTCAGTGGTGGGATCTTGTGCCCAGAAGACGTAAGCATTCCCCCCGTTAATCGGACACAGCCGTCGTAATTCCTATATATATTGTTAGATACACGGAACAATCTTTGGTAAAATTCGGTATTAAATCACTGATTTTCAACAATTCTTATTGATAAGGTAGACGAATTGTTCTTATTTCTTGGTCAAATGATGTATTTAAGCAAAGTGGCCCAGCAATTTGTATGAATGTCATATTCTTACCAATGGAAGAGGGAAGAAATTGAAAAAAAACGATAACTTCAAACAATGTTGTTGAAATATCTGTTACACCAACGTATCTGTCAACAGCCTGGTCGGTTTTAGAATTGACCATACTTATACCCTGAGTATTGACTTTGTTGGGAGGCGATAATTCCATGTGCACGTGATTGCAGAATATGACTACATAAATAAGGAAAATTGATGGTTAAAAATCTAAAGGGACTCGATTGTCGTACAATTTAGTTGTTCTTTGTTTCACTGATGGAAGAGCCAGTTTACAAGAAATTCATACATGTGCGGCTTTAAAATATACATGTATATAAACGACCATTTTAAATACAGGTAAATACAGGTGGTAATCTTCAATGAAAATTTTATATGATGATCTAAACTATAATAACAATGTAATCGATAAAGAACTTGAACTATAACGAAACTTTTGTTTTCGTTAAAGTTTTATTTAAGTTTTATTTTTTTTATCATAGATTTTCATTGTTTTTCTTCCAACATTTTCTAGATTTTATTATTACAAGTTTGTGTGGCCCCTGTACTGCTACGTAGGAAAAAGTTTTCCTTGAAGTATTTTAATTTATCAGTATATGTATTTGGCGTTTTGTAGAAAGAGAATATAATGGCAGACATTTGTGATGGATCCCGAAATTGGTTCTTCGCCCAGGAATGCAATAAAGTATTACAGAATTATGCCTCAGAGAGAGAAATCGAGAGGTATTTATACATACATTATTTCCTACCTTATTAATAAATATGTGCTGATATCTCAATGGGATTTTAACTTTAAGTTTTCCTATTGTCTGTCATTTTAATAGTTGTCTAACACCATATACACTTTTATAATTAAATAAATTTTTTTAAAAAGTGACCAAGAATTTAAAAAAAAATCCCCACAATATTTACTTCAAACATTAATAACAGACAATTAAAGGCAAACCCAGTTCAAAGAAAGCAACATCATATTCAAAACATTTAGCATTTATGTCTTTGAACGGAAACATCATGTAAGAGCCGGTTAGGCAAACTAATGGGCTAAATACATAACCATGTGGCTTTCAACCTGTTGACCAATTGATTGTTGAAAAATTCAATTTGGTAATTATACTGCAATGAAAAGACATGATTTTCAAAAAATAAGACCGTACTCTTAGGAAATTGATAAGAAACATACCAGTTACCGCTTAAAAGTGCAAATTAAAAAAAAAATATTTTAGAGTTTCGTTATCTGTTTATAGATATGAGTATAAGGTGAGTGTTTTAATTGCATAACAGTTATAATTCGAAAATTTAATTTTAATTAAGGAAAGGGCTCTGTTAATTGCTAAACTGAAGTTTAAAGATTTACAAAGTTTTGGGATAATATTGTCACTATTCAAAGATTCGAAAGGCAAAGAAAATCTGTGTTTTCTACAAATTAAGTGACTCTTAATAATTGAAATCAGACACCACCTTTAACACAGGATAAATACTTATAACGTTATGCCATCTAAATTCAAAGTGGTTTTACATAAAAAAAAATTAATTAATTAATTTTATTATAACGATTTAAAAGGGTGCTTGCATATGATTTTCATTCAATTTTGTCGAAGCAATTCATAAACAAATTGTATATTGTCAGTGAAAAACAAATATTTGTTATATAATTATAATTTTTCAGCTTATCAGGAAACTTTCTAAAAGCCGTAATTTATTACGAGGATTTGAACTACGAGGAAATTAGAGAAGAGCCGATGTATGACGTAAGTTATAAATCTGAGAATTAATTACATGTCTGAGTTATTAATCTGAGAATCTGACAACCAATGTACAATGTACATGATTGATTTGGTTATCAATCTTAATGCGAATTTCTTCTTTTCTTATTCCATTTTAAGAGATTTTTATAGATTCTTTACTTTTATTTTCTTCAGATAATGAGTTTAATTTCATTGTTTCCATTTCTTTAAACAGGGCTTTCAGTTAATTTCGGATGTCGGTGGTGCACTTGGACTTTTCATGGGGGCTTCCATCCTCAGTTTTGTAGAGATTTTTCAATTTTTCATTGAACTATTAAATTTTTTGCGCTCGAAAGTGTTTCGGAGACCTATATTAACACCAGTCACAGATATTTATTTCAAGGAACCAATAGAGAAAGAGGATCAAGCCTGGTCGAAAGAATGACTGCCAAAAAATTAATGTTCATTTTAAAAATACTTAATTAAAATGTCATATGCATTATGTATATAACATATAAAATTTAGTTAAAGTAAATGGAATGTTGTCTAAATCAATTCATAGAAATGTAATTGAATTCATTGATAAGATGGTAGAAATCAGTGAAAATATTAAACTGTTTTAGTGTTTTTGTGGAAGTTAATTATATTTTTTATAAAGACTTGTGTAATATTTTCATAAAATATGTGCGTCCAGAAGAAAAAACGAGCAATATTGAAACAGGATTCTTATGATAATTTGTCTCAGATTTAATTGCTTGCTCCGCTCCTATTTTGTAATGTTTAATGAGATTTTGAGCTCAAATACTGTTCGTTATCTCGATCCACATATTTCATTGACAAAGTGGAAATTCATCTTAAAATAATGGAACTGATTTCAATTAAACAAACGGTTTAATTATTAAATACATGTGTGTGATTGCTAAAAAAGACTACCTTTCGAGAACGACTATAAATGAAGATTTTAAATTTGTGCAGCAAAGTTAAGGTTTAGCAGCGTTCTGGATTTAATGATGCAACTATAGCAAGGTTGAAAATTAGCTACAAATATCTCAGGGTAGTAAAAAGAGAGAGAGAGAGATAGAGAGAGAGAGAGTGATTCAATCTGATATATTCGTGAGCCTACTTCTGCATACAGACTAGAATTATTTTTTCCGCATATTTCAAAAAAAAAAAAAAAAAAAAAAAAAAAAAAAAAAAAAATTCGAGGTATATTTTCAAAATTCTAAATATTCTATGTAACAACTTATAGACAAAGTTTTATACCATTTTATACATCTTAATGTCTGACAAAACATTCCTCAAATTTTAAATTTTTATATCTTGATCAAATATATCAAAAATTGTTATTTCTACTGGGGTTTTTTCTCTCCAAAATATCTTGAAAAAAAAAATACAGCATAAATTGTTTATGCTCAATTTAAGCAAATTTCCATATTCTTATACAGGAAACACCACAGTCAGATTGTACATTTTTGCGAAGTCTGTAAGATTAGCTGCAGAAAATCTGCATTTATGAAATAGAGATGTATTAAGGGATGTATTATATATCAGTGTTGTATTATTAATGAACAAAATAATAGGTATCAAGGATATGGGTGATTTTAACTACTACATTTTTAATTTGTTTACTGCTGTCATTTATCAGATCTAGAATACTATTAATTCAAAGTCATTCGTATAAGGCATAAAAACATAAAAATCTGTTCAATATCATCTTTTAATGCAACAAAAGTTAGCACACACTTGCAAATATATGTCATTTTCCAAATGTTTAAAGTAGGACAATACTGATAGATTCAATACTCCCAAACACAACGATTTTGTATCACAATAATGAATTTTACTGTTAACAGATATTGTCTATAGTTTGCATGATTTATTTGATCAATTGGTCAACATCCTCACAAAATCAATTGTAGTTATTATTCACTGCATGTACACTAAGCACACAATTGATATCCAAAAAGAGTTTAAGCATCATTGCTTTATCCAGGACAAAATTTTGTATCAAGAAAATGGTAAGAAAAAGATTTTCATTAATTCTAGTAGAATGCTGAATTGAACTAAAACTAGTTATGAATCGGATAAAAAAATAGCCCATAAAATGTATAGGAAATACCTGAGGATACTAGCATGTTATTTAATTGAATAAATAAAAATATACTAAATCCTGTTAATTTTCCCAAATCGATAGACAAATGCATTATATTTATAATGAATATTGACATTTTCCTAATGACACTAATATCAAAATCATATTATTACTAAAATTTCAAAGATCAAAAAGCAAAAAAAAAAGCCATATCAATTTTTTTGCAACTGATTGTGTGTCATTTTTAAAAGAAAAGGAAAAAAAGAAATTTTATTATGATATTGGATGAATAATAATTGATGATCCCTTATCAGAAAAATATCATTTGTGATAATGGCAAAGATCATTCTTGTTAACACTTAAGCAATTAATTTTCATTTCATCATATTAGTATTCACGATAAAAATAAAATCATAAAAAGGAGAAAAATATTTCAGGCCCTTTTCCCTTTGGTTTTTCAAGGAAGTAGAACTTCTTCACATCTAATTTCCCCACTCATTTTTATGGTCTCATTAAATCAAAAAGTGCATCTTTTAATTCTAAAAAGATTCATATAGCCTATTCAAACTGTTATGATGTAAAAAATGAAAATAAAAACTGATCATAAATTGCTAATTTTATTTAACATCAACCTTTGAATACAAGTATAAGGTTTAATAATGATTAAGTAGAAAATCGTAACATAAAATAAAATATGGTGATAACAAACAGAATTCAAGCTCAAATTCAATTTAAACAAAACAAATCGGGAGAAGAGCAAACAACCCTCAAAACAACAAAGGCGGGATCATGTGCCATAGAGGAAGACGCATCCCCTGTCGATCAGTTACACCCGCCCAGCGCTCCTTGTTTTGATCGGGCATAATGAGAAATCCTTACACTGAAAAAAAATAACTAGTGAAAGTCACTGGGAAGACTAGTAAATTTACTGTCCATACAATCACTACCTCAAAAGTAGTTATACTAGGTATTGGGTAGATTTACTAGATAATGTTAGTAAATCTAAGAATTTATAAGTAACTTTCACTAGGTATCTAAGTATCTTTACGACCATCATTCAACTTTTCACTACCTTAGCTAGTACACAGAGTGATTTCTAATCACGACGAACGCTTTACTGGGCACACTAGTTAAATCAACTAGGTAATTCTCTCAGTGTAGAAATGTCAGTGTTAATAATTACAATTAGTATGGAAAAAACCGACAGTCGGTATATGGCCTAATAACAGATAATTTTTAAATGATAAGGTCATTGTATCGACCATAGAACTTGACGAATGATGTCTTCATATTAGACTTGATTTTTTTGTCCCATCAACTTTTTGGTAAATAGACTGACTCGTTTTTAAAAAAAACAAGCTAATTCAGAGAATTCGTGTCCCCCGCTTAGGGAAAAAGTCGGCTCCCCCTGACTGAATTTGTAGAATTATTAAATGTATACATGTATACTGAAGGAAATAAAATACATGTATGTCAATATGCATATAAAGATTTGATTGCTTATTCTTTATTATGTGTATAGAAGATTTTTTTATATGGAATATTTATCACACTGTAATGAAGATTTTATAACCTCATAAATTTTTCATTTCACATGCTGAATACTATCATTTAGTTAAAAAAAAAAAGTATTTAAAAAAAAAAAAAGGAAGGTTCGCCCGAATTTCGATCCCGGGACCTCTCACACCTGAAGCGAGAGACATAACCACTACACCACGGAGTCGCTTTACATGAAGGGAAGTATATGCAGAACTGAAGTCACATACATTTATATATTCATGTTTTCATGTTCGGTATTCTCAAAATTTTACACAATCCATGGTGTTTGATTTATTTAGCCTTTATTAAACAGTTCTAATAGATGTAATAAGAACATAAAGTCCGCCGAGAACCTGTTTTATACGCAATAACTCTCCTCATGCCCCTGCGCTAAAAATAGCGACATGTAATACTTTAAATACTAATAAAACAAACGGGGCGGGGCACTTTGAGAGGGGCGAGAGCTAGTCGTTTTGGAGGAGTTTCCTGGACAAGCCGACCCTCTGAAAATCAGAAAATCGACCATATCTCACGACCGGAAGTGAGATCATCAAAAAGAAAAAAAACCTATCAAGATCAATTGAATATCTTTCAGATCTAAAAGTTTGGTATTAATCGGACGAGCCATCTCTGAGAAATTGCTTGCACAAAATCGGTTGGAAGAAAAATAATAATGAATAGATGAGATCTCGTTGCGAGCAACGAGTGGGTCTTCCGTCCAATTATTGATGAGATGAGATAAGACTTTGATTGAGATTTCCATTCTTTAATAATGATTAAGGTTTTAAAGAAGAACGTTTTGCCTCCATAATCTGTAAAGAGACATTGAACATTACAAACTTAAAAAATCTACTTTTGGCCCCTCTTTGCCCCTAATTTTTAGTGCCCAGCCCCTTTTTCTTGATGTCATCTTAAAGCTCTTAGGATTTTGAACCCTTTTTGTTCAACAACCATTTAGAGACTCTTTTTCATTTTCGAGTTATTTGCAAAAGAAATATTTAGGGGCCAACCCGTCAACTCCCTAATGGGGACGTTTAGCGAAAAATGAAAGGTTGCATATTGCTTAGAACATTATCTTAAACAACTTTTGTTCAATATCACTTATCAAAATATTTCTCACTTTCAAGATATAAAAGTGTCAAAGATTTAACGTTCTGGCCCCTTGTGGCCCCTAATTATGTACAATATGACATGAAAATCATAATATATAGTTGTAGATGCTTGAGATAAACATCTTTGCTTCAGTAATGTATTACAAATCATTTACTCATAAAGAGTAATCAAATGAAGACTTTTGGACCCTCTTGGCCCCTAATTTGAGCGCCCAGCCCCTTTTTCTTGATGTCATTTTAAAGCTCTTAGGATTTTGAACACTTTCTGTTCAACAACTATACAGAGATTCTTGTTCGTTTTTGAGTTATTTGCAAAAGAAATATTTAGGGGCCAACCCTTCAACTCCCTAATGGGGACGTTTAGCGAAAAATGAAAGGTTGCATATTGTTTAGAACATTATTTTGAACATCTTTTGTTCTATATTACTAATCAAAGTATTTCTCACTTTCAAGATATAAAACGTCAATCATTTAGCGTTCTGGCCCCTTATGGCCCCTAATTATGTACCACACGACATAAAGCGTCAAAGATTTAGCGTTTTGGCCCCTTGTGGCCCCTAATTATGTACCATACGACATGAAAATCATAATATATAGCTGTATATTGTTGAGGTAAACATTTTTGCTTCAGTAATGTATAACAAAATATTGATTGTTAAAGAGTTATCGTATAAAGACTTTTGGCCCCTTTTTGCCCTTAATGTGATGAGTCAGCACTTTTTTCTTGGTATCATATGAAAGATCTTGTAGTTCTGCACAAATAATGTTCAGTATGTCTTTACAAAATAAATATACTTTAAAAGATATGATGTGAAATGTCTCAAAAAATCAGTCATGATTCGTGTCCTAATTTTTGACCCCAACCGAGCTTCCATACTAGGCACTTCCGGAAAAAAATCCTGACCCAGGTGCAATATGGCTATCGTGTGGAAACGAAAGCGTTACAGACAGACAGAAAGACGGACGGACGGACAAACCCAAATTAATATCCCCCACTTTTCAAGCGGGGGACAAAAAATGATCGTACCATAGAACATGCTCTTGCCTATCGAATCAACTTTGAGACATAAACCCTATATGCAGATGGAAAGGGTTTTTTGTTACATAACGTGAGAATAGTCATCACGCTTATCATAAAGATTTGTTTTAAGTTTACCATTAACGTCTTTATCTAATAAAATATCAAACAATAACAGTTGTGTCAGACTCTGTCATGTCTGTAATTTCAAGTTTAATAGGATATACAGAATCGACATATGAATCAAAGTAACTATTGTTAGCTGAAAAAGACTCGTGGATATATCTATGCGTTGAGCATGGTGTTTTCGAATAAATAATGCTTCAAATGAACATATAAATAGATCCGCTAATAGTTAATAGGCAATAAGCACCCATTGGAATCCCAATAGATTTTTGGAAGACCTTGTAACCCAAAACCACATGGATATGGTGAATCAGAAACTAAAGCATCTATTTATATCTACTTCAGAGTGCTTGTACGTACAATCAGAAAGTTTTTTAAAAACAAAATCACTGTTAAAATTTCCAATATCAAGGAAAGTAAAGATTTACGAGTTTAATTTTCACTGAACAAGAAACTCTCTTTGATGTTAAACAGTCTGAATTTTAAGTGATTTTGGAAGATGCTAAATAAAACAGAGATATCAAGATCATTTCTCAGTAAATACAATCCATCATGTAAAATGCTGAATGATGTTTTTCAAACTAATTGTAAGGCATTTATTTATGTCGATGGATTTTCTCCGTTATTTCCAGATCATGAAAAGGACGTCACGGCGGGTTCGACCGGTCGACAGGGGATGCTCACTCCTCCTTGGCACCTCTGTTGTTTTTCGAGGTCCGTGTTTGTTCTACTCCTGATCTGTTTTCGTTATATACTTTTGAGCTTGAAAACTGTTTTTATCCCCATACATTTTGTTGTATAAAGTGTTGCAAAGTGTGATGTTTAATGCTCTTGATTTTAATCAAATTTTGTAATTCAAATTTTCTAAAAATTCCTTCGAGTTCATTCACATATGATTTACAGCACCCCTCGAATATACTGTCGTACAGTGTTACTGAACTTTCCCATTCAATACTGTAAATAGTTTAGTGAAGAGCAGGCTTTGTAGAACATTTTCTATAACCCGCAATGTACTTTTGCTTTTATGGATTTTTACACAGTATGGAGTTTATGAACCCAGTTTAGGTAGAGTCATTTTGATTGTTGGGAATTAAAAAAATATATTTTAAAACTTACTTGTGGAGAATTTTCTTCTTAGATTAGAAAGAGAGTTATGGGTATAATATGGATTACAAATTGCAGAATTAAACCCTATCTCATCTAGTTAAAACAATTCAAAAAAAAAAAAACACCCGTACAAACAATGGCATCACTTGTTACTGTTTTTGTCAGTTGGGACAAGTAACGAATTAAATCACTTTCAAAATATACTGAAATACTTTGTTTACATACAGAAAAAAAATTACACTGTTCCTTTAATCTTAATCAAAATATACATCTGCAAAACCTAGATTTACTGAATAGATACGGAAATACTTCAAGGCATATAAAATATATTTTAATAATAACAATCACTTTCAGGAATCAATATAATTTGTAAATGCACAATTCAATTCTTATACAATAATTCTATTATTATTTAGGAGCATATTTTCTTTTAGCTTACTAGAAATTATTCCATTTGTTTACACAACTATTGTTGCAGAGCTAGTCAAGGCTCCAAGGTATTGAAGTATATATTGCAAGCCATCATTATAAATGATTCAGGTCCGAGAGATATTAATTCATTATTTTTTTATAATATAAAACAGGGGAACCTATTTATAGGACTACAAAAACTGGTACAGAATACAGGAATTCCTTAGACTGTTTTTGCTCAAGATACAAAGATAAAATATTAAAATTTCTCAATTCAAATAAAAGACTCATTTGCATTTACATTATTTACTAAAAAAAAAGAATACAAAATTAACCTCTGCACCATGTCAAATCTGAGTAAATTTACAATGCGAATGAATGTTCTCTGCATATGCATGCATTTCTTTTTAACAGAATTCTATTTTATGGTTAGAAGTCATAATAGGAAATATGATTTCGACGGTAAAAAATATTAATTTACCTTTGAATTTAAATCCACTTGGTTTTCATATTTATCTATTCTAGGAACCAAAGGCTAATGACGATCACTCTATAAAGGAGGTCATTGTAACAATGGCAGAATCCTCTTCCCTACATGGCATCTCCCGCGGAGTGGTCTCTAAGCACTGGTACCAGAGGATTCTTTGGTTTCTTGTCTTCTTCGCAGCTACCGGTGGAGCTATTTACCAACTTTCTCGTCTGTTCTCGTCGTATAGCTCATACCCAGTAAAAACTTCGGTGGAATTAAAATTCTCAAGTCTTTCGTTTCCTGCCGTGTCCTTCTGCAATATGAACCCCATCAAATTGTCAAAACTGGGACTGGCAAGCAAAGAAACTATAAAAATAATAAACGTAAGAATTTTATGGTTGAAAATACAAAGAATTGATAACATTTAATCTCGTTGTATGTTGATTTATTTACATTGTCTTCACTTTTAAGAAACTGAACTGGAGACATATAGTCTTTAGTTCAAAGACTTGATTAGCAGATATTTAAGGAGATTAATCATTTTTATGTTCCCAATTCCTTTGTGTAACCCTACTGTTGGCCCGCCAGCCACCAGGTTGTATAATTTCAATGAATTTGAACAAACTGGAGTTTGCACTTTCTAAAAATAGTTGCATAGTCGTAAAAAAAGAATTTCAAAAGATTTTTTTCCTATTTATTTCACTATAAAACATTGATTCATTTTTGTGACTAAGTCTACTCTCGGGAATCAAGATTTGATTTTGCACTACCAAAGCAAACTTGAAATAAATAGATTGGCTTTCATGTCCTTGAAAAGGAGAGTTTTTAAGACCCCCATGTATTCTAGGTATTCTTTGACTTATATTGTGGTCCACACTCATCCCTCGACCATGAAATGATCAAATTTGAATCTACACTGTATAAGGAAGCACTCGTGTAAGTTGTGTCTTTTCTAGCAAAGTGGTTCTTGAGAACATTTTTTGAATCAAATTTTCATGATGTCTTAATTTCAAAAGAGCGAGTGACCCTCATAACCAAATATGAATTCCCTTTACCCAAGAATATTTTGCGGAAAGTTTAGACGAAACTTGTCTATGATGTTAATGAATAATTTTAAAATGTAAAAAAAAATGTACGGACAACAACACACAATATCCTACATAGGACAGACATACGGATGAACGCTAGACATTGTTTGGTAAGAAAAGCTCACTTTAGCTCTTAACTAAGGCTCCATATACATTAATGACTTTAAAGAAATAGTATAAAGGTGGAGATATTAGGTTGATATATTTTATGTAACAAGCAGTGCCTGTTATTCTATTGGTATAAAAATGTTCAAATGCAACAAAGTATGAATAAGAAATGAATAGCAAAATTGAATACAAACCATGTATTACGGCACACTGTAGATTTCTGTTTAATCAATTTAAAAATGGCAGATAACTCTTACTTCATAAAATACTACAGAATGAAATTTTTCAGTACTTCATAAATTACTACAGAATGGAATTTTTCAGTGTGTAGTGCGTAGGAGAAGCTTAACATGCTTGATGTACTATGAGCTATAAACTCACTAATAATACCCCCGCCTCCCATATGAATATAATGGCAGTGTCCATGTTTTGCTATGGAAAACCAAATATATGCACATGACGAATCAAAAAGTAAAATATGAGAAGCACAATGGCTATATGAATTGTAATAAAGATTCTGTGAACGTTTCATGAAATTTCAAGCAATGGTATGAGAGGAGTTGTGTATAAGAGATGGGTACCCCAAAGCGTAACAGACAGACATACAGACGGATGGACATCCCGATTATTATATACCCTCCCACTTTTCAAGTGGGCGTATAAAAATCGCATTTTCATTCAAAGACGAGTATTGTTATGCAAAAAATGAGTATAAATTCATGTGCATGTTTTATTTATGATAGAAAGAAAATATTTTATGAGGAATTATCTTTTTATCCATGTAAACAGGGCACTGGAACACTAGCGGGTAAGAGAAAGAAAAGAGACACTGCTGGCAATGTTCTTTTGGCCAAGATTCGTTATTTTGCCTCAAAGAAAACGCAACCGAGACCACATTTGGTAAAAGGACATGATCGAAATAATAAAGAACCCAAATCGTCGTTAAAAAATATACTTCATCGAGTCAAAAGAAGCAGCTCATGTGGAAATGGATCCATGTTGTGCACTGGATATTTTGGAAATTCAGATCACTATGATAGATACATGCAGAGTATGCTATCAGAAGACGCCTTTGTTCAGGATGAGTGGAACAAACGAGTGTCGAGTTTTCGATCCGCATTTCAAAAGAACGACAGGTATAATACTTTAAAAATTAGTAAGATGACTCAAGATAGTCTCAAAATCAAATACTGGTCTGATACCTTACAAAAAAACGAAACCCAAGGTTCATATACATTTTTCAGATATACAATAATAAAACTACGTGTACTTTATGTAGTATTGGTGATCTGGCAAAGTTTTATATCATACAGCACAACCATCCAAATATAACGTAACACAGGTGTTGTGTGAAATTTGTCATTAAGTAGATGACAATAAGTCAAATATTAATTCTATATAATGATAAGCAAAACTCAAACTAAGGGGACATTTAAAAAAACTGACAGTACAATTAGTTGCTTTTATAAAAAAAAATTTGATCTCCCCTATTACGTTATTTTACAAAATAAAATACAGATTTTTTTTCCACAAGCTATCCAAAAGTATATCTTATTAATATATATACACAACAAATGAGAGCGGTCGCCAAAGGCAAACAACATATACTGCATAAGCCAAAAACAGCGGCAAATTTAGACCGTTTTCATAAATGAGGAGAGTCGCAAGTGCCATATAAGTATACTAAAGCACTAGCACTCAATCACTAGAAAACAGAGTATGCGAATACAAGTAACCAAAAGAAATGATATGTGGCACGTCAGTGTAATTAGTCTCTTGTTTCTATAAAAATATATCAATTCTTTGAACATTTTTCCTTATTAGAGACATCAGAGAAGACATTGGTCACAATATTTCGGACATGTTGTTATCATGTGCATTCAATGGAAAAGAATGTTACGCTGAGTAAGTTTCAACCATCAAATATATCAGAATCGAATGATTAAGTTACCATGTATATATGAATACATCTATCAAAGGATCTTTTCCTTGATCTGATATCATCTGTAAGATTTTTTAATGTACATTTCAGAAACTTTACCCTATTCCAGTCTTTGGAATATGGCAACTGTTACACCTTTGAAAGCAGTTCCTTCGTCACGAAGCAATCTGGACCGCTTCTTGGTTTGTAAAAATAAAAAAAAAATGAAACAATAAAAAAACTATAAAAAATGAAGGTTATAAGTGCTATATTGTTATCATTATATGAATTTTATGTTGATAGGATTAAGACTGACATTAAATATTGAGACATCAGAGTATATTGACAACTACATGGACGCTCATGGCGTAAGGCTGGTAATTCACGAACCTGGAACTCTTCCATTTCCAGAGGATGAAGGATTCACCCTCAACCCTTCATATGAAACAACGATTGGAATGAGAATGGTATTAATGTAATGATTCAAGATTTAATTGTTAATTCCTTTGCACACTGCATTAATCTGAAGACATGTACTGCAGTTTTATCAATTTTGTAGGTAAACAAAATTGCCTCAAACAGACAAAAAATTGTTGATTAATTAATTACTGTATTATTTCTTTCATTTTTTCCCCATGATAAGTAAATGGTATAATTCACCTGTCAACAAATTTATTTCATTAAAACAGTAGAAAAAATATTTTCTCTACAAGATGACACAAGTACATAAAATGTATACTGTTTAGAGAAACCATGCTTACCTTTTTCTAGCTATCGATCCAACGGGCATCAAAGCCACATGGTAATTGTGACAATGGTGAAGACTTTATGAGGCTGTTTGGAATTCGATATACAATTCCGGTATGTGCGTGACGTCATAACTTACCAATTAGAAAATCTGCACGTTTCCTTCTTAAGAAACACTTTGCAAACCCTAACCAAACTTGTTACGAAACAGGTCTAACAAGATTAAGTTGCATTGGTGAATGCAATGGGTAACATGTCTTTTAAGTTGAGGGGTGAGTGGCTAATAGGGAAAACCAACTGTTTATATCGATAATAATTTGTATAGCCGCTCACTAAAAGTTTGTAACTGCTTCTGCAGACGGTGTACATTGCAATATATTTACATTTTCAAATATTTTTCCTTAAGATTCTTTGCAAATTAGAAAAGGTTCATGTTCTCATGAACTACCATGGGATGAGTAAGAATATTTCTATTGTAATGTGATTGAGGTTAAAAAAAAATAGTGCAACTTTTTAAAAAAATAAGATACGAATTAAATTTTTGAAATTCGTGAGGTACATGAACTACAGTGCTTCACACCTGCATATTTATCAAAAAGCACTAACGCGCATCATGAAATACGCAGGCGTGAGGTGTCGTATTTCATGTCCTCGTGTATTTCTCAAAAATTAAATATCTCTTAAACAAACCAATAACTGTAGTATCTCAGGTATAAATTGAAGAGCACAAAGGGGCTCAATATAACAAAGGAAAAAAATCTTATCCAGAAGATTCGTACTGAGCTTTTTGATTAGAATGTTTAAAGAAAAATAATCTAAAGAAAGTAGATCCATTTTTCGAAAATGACATAAAATAAATCAGTACTGTAGATGTTGTAATTCATTAACATACATCTTTTTAAAAGATTTTATAAATAATCATAGTTTTATTGTTTTTATTTACTCAGTCCTGTTTGAAACTCTGCAAGCAGAGGGAGATAATGGAGAGGTGTTCTTGTTTACCGTCTACGTCCTATGTGAATGTCGGGAACTATGATGGTTACAAGCCCTGTTCACTACACCATGGTAATTTTTAAAGTTGTTTACTTATTATCCTTATGCAAAGAAGTTGGAGGGACTAGGTTGATGCGCGGATTGATGAGTGAGTGCGCGATTGGGTTTTTATGACATAAATCTTGTCCTATTTTTTCAATTTGTTATTAGCTTAATTTTTTGTTGTTGAAATTATGAAGGATTCCTTTACTGCTTGTCCTAGGTGATGTAGGATTTTGAGTCTAAGCATCCTTACGAACATTCTTAATGGATAAACGTGACTGAGAAATGCATGCGTAGGAAGGGCATTTGTATCTTACAGATATATTTGTTTATAAGCCTATTTCCTTTTCATATTTTTCAAATATTTTTTTTCTCGTATTTACAGTGGATGTTGACTGTGAAAAATTTGTCAACTACCAGATTGAAAACCAGCTTATTACCTGCAACTGTCTCAGTCCATGCAAGCAAGTCCAAGATTAATCATCTTAACTTAAACAAATAAAGAATTTTTAATTAAGGCATTCAAATCATATTGCTATTATATATAATCTAAAAAAAATAGTTTATCCTCTTATGCATCAACGACATATGAATTAATTTCTTCTCAGATATACTGCAATAGGGGATTATCATTATCTCTGTAACATTTCTTTCCTCAGACAATTCGTTTACAAAACAAGTCTATCTGGAAGGAAATGGCCAAGTGAAATGTATATGGTAAGCTGTTTTCAATAGTGCAATCATTATATTTGTTTGAATTTCAAGAATTTATATCATAACGTTCCTAGTCGTTTATCGTATAAAACTATAACTGGTGAAAAACATTATGGTGGACTGTAACCAGTGATATTTAATTTTTAAATGTTATCGTTTAGACAAAAGGTGTCATATATTTTCATATGTGCTTTATACAGAATTTTGAGTCATATATTCACTCACTTACAGTAAGAGGCTTCTCCTCTTCAGAATCCAAACATCGCATTTCTCTCAAATGATAAAACAATAAAATTAATTGCAATTTTTCCCTTAATTTTTCACTCACTGTACACAATTCATGGTGTTAAATGATGTATACATGTGTACATGTACTTCTGGAAACATTCAGAAAAACAGAAATGTATATTCCTTGTATATATCTTTCGTTATCCTATTGTTATTCTATGTATTACAATTAAATATGTAGACATTTTCATGATTTAAAAAATCTGATAAAATAAATCTTTCATTTTAGTCAGACAATCTGATGAAAGATCTCTGCCACAATAGGAATATTTGGTATTTTAAAGAAATGTGCGAAAATCTTAAATTGAAAGCAGTAACAAAGACGGAATCAGAAAGGTTCATTTTCGTACTCTCCTCTCTCTCTCTCTCTCTCTATTATATGAAAAATATATTATTTTAGGACAATTCCCAGTTTAGCTTGGACTTTCAGTAAGGCGTGGCATTCTCGACGTTACATAATTAGCTTCTGAAATTTACACAGCTTTCCTTCACAGTTGAAAAATACATAGGAAAAAAACTCGGGCAAATGCCAATAAGTGTATCGAATAACCAATAGCGTTGTCTCGTCTGGCAAAAAAGTGGAGCTTAAGTCGTCTCAGCGTTGTCAACAACAATTTTAAGCTCCTGGTGTTATTAATTTCGTAACTAATGAGAATCTATTCGCCATTTGACAGACAGTTATTACGTAGCCCCGAGAATGTCACGCCTTACTGAAAGTCCCAGCTTACCTGGGAATGGTTCTAAAAGTTTTTGATTTTTTTTTCAGTGCCGTAGGAAATTTTTTAAAAACGGAAATATACTACGAGGATCTGAATTATGAAACAATTACCGAGGAACCTCTTTATGACGTAAGTATTTTAGGTTTATTTTAAGACAATTTTGAAAAGCAGTCTCTTTAAGACCTAAGTTATGTCTATTGATTGATTGATTGTATCTTGTTTAACGTCCCTCTCGAGAAATTTTTACTCATATGGAGACGTCACCAATTGCCGGTGGAGAGCTACAAATTTTGTCTTATACTCGGCACTTCGGGCCATTGAGCAGTAAGGGATCTTTTTCGTGCCAGCACCTACTGCAACACGGGACCTCGATTTATACGGTCTTGTAATGTCTATTATATGGTAATGTTAAAAGGGCATACTTTTTTGTCTCAGACTAGAATGATGCTCTCTCATTTGGTTATCGGTAGCAAGTGTCTTCCTTCAATATTTTGAAGACAAGTTTCAAAATTTGAAAACGTCATATAAAATTTTTGCAATGAAGCGACTAACTCCTTTTCAGTGATGAAATAAGTAAACAGAATGACATTGAATAAGACAAATGAGGGAGCTTTAAAACATAGGTGCTTGGTTTTAGGCTGGTGTCTTTGGTGTTTTTTGTGTTTTTCTAGGTGTGTCGGAATACCCTCATGAAAAGTGTTTTTACTTTTTAAGGCTTTGTTCGTCTTAAAAAAATCGTTTTTGTTTAATGAACAAGCCATCAGTGAATATTATTTTTTTTAGCTTTTAAATCTTCATTTTTCTCTCAACATCATGCAATAGATGTTTAATATTTTTGTTGACAGTGTGCTGCACACATATAAATAAGTAATATTTCGATCAATTACAGGAAACTCGTCTCAAGACATTCGTTATTGTTACAATAAAAATTATTATTACATGTCTTTATTGCAAGTGGAGCTTTCACCAAGTATAACTGAAATTTTCGGGGATAAAGAATTATTTTTATATTGTTACTAGTTAAGATAGGGAACCACTTCTTTGATTGTGACTCATTTGTTAATTGCCCAGCTAAGGACAAAATTTTCCACCTCTCTGTCACTGGGTATCCAGAACGATCGCCATTTTTAACCATCAGCTTCCTTCTCTAAAACAATCAATCCAATTACTTACTGAACTTTTGGCAAGTCCTTCATAGCCATATGTCAAGCAAGGGTTTATACATATATTACAGTACTGCAAAAGACTCTCTAGGGTAGTTAGCATACCTAATCTTTACAACCGTTCCTTGTTATATTGGTCATAATGTATTTTTTTCATCTTTTATTTCTAGGGATTTCAGCTAATCTCAGACATAGGCGGCGCCCTAGGACTCTTTATGGGAGCTTCCATCATAAGCTTTGTGGAGATTTTGGCGTTCATTATAGAAATGATAAATTTTCTACGAAAAAAAATTCCCATCCAAACAATATTCCCCAAACGAACCCAAGTTCTTGATTTTAAAGATGAAAAGGAACACAAAAGAGATTCAAACGCATAATCTGGAAGGACTCTTTTTTTGGGTCAATTGTTTATCTACAGATTGATGTATTTACTTCCTTTAAGGTGTTTATACAACAAATGTCAACAGTGCTCATTTGAGTCCATCTTCAAATCTTAATTGTAAATGCACTTGTGAAGGTTCAGAAGGATTGTAAAAGCTAATAGTGAGAACATCGACATTTTTTTATTCTTGGCAACGGTGGTCAGTTTAAAAAAAACATCAAAGTATAACGAACATCTACTTTTGTTGAAGGTTTTTATGAAATCAAAAAAAGGAGAAAGAAACTCATGTATACATGATGTTGCTAAATAAATTTTTGATTATTATCTTCGTCTAGTGTTAATTCATCTTCGCTGGGCAAGGCTGTCTGGTACTCTACTCTCCTCATATTCCTCGACTACTGGATGTAGTTTACGACTCCAATATATGTATTGTGCATAATTATATCAAATTCAAATTTATTGATGGGAATAGGAAAAAATATTAAAAACTGACCTGGTCACCCTTCTTGGACTCCCTATGCAATGCTTCTGTCCCCCCACGTGGCGCAGTGGTTTTAGCGTTATCCTAAGGTCGTGGGGTCGAATCCCACTGAGTCGTATCATATGGAGACCGGACCTTCCGATGAGAGGCGCCCTATTCTCTTAATTTCGTAAAGTGGACAGATTTTCGTCAACATCCACGAAGACGAAAGACTGTCCACTTCTCGAAAGAGAATAACAGGTGCCCTAGCTATGTTGGCAACGAATGATTTCCATGTTTGTATAATGATATAAATGGGTATTCTGAACTGGTAAAATAAGAACACAAAAATATTTCAATATCTTACAGTGTTCTAAATATTTATTTTTGAAAGGTTTTTAGTATATGTTAGAGTACATATCAAACTTGATTTTGATATCTGGAACGTGGTTTTATGTGAAAAATGTATGTATCTACAGAGGTTTTTCTGTAGACTTACGCGTCGCGGTGATTCAGATTTTTTTGGGTTGTAAAAGTATATAGACTGTTTCAAGTACGATAACGAAACCAAACCGAGTGCAGAAAATAAAAACTTAACATAATTCAAACACTCATAAATAAGCCTTCTTATTATAGAAATCAATTTATTTTTACACCGTTGAATTTATTAATTATCAGTCCTTAAATTACTAATTATTCGGAACTGGCCGAAATCCATCGTCGGAAACCCACGGGTGATCTCGTCGAGATCACCCGTGGGTTTCCGACGATGGCCGAAATCCGAAAACTGGCCAAACGACTGTACCTTAAAATGGCACCTGGCGTTACTTATTTTCTTTTAATAAAAAGGTTTACCCCTACCTAATAATAAACGTTTAATAATGAACATTTATTATTAGGTAGGGGTATATTTTTTATTAAAAGCATCAGGCGTCGGAAGCAAATTGAAAAGGGGCTAAACCAACAAAAAATGTAACCCCAATTTTCAATGCTTATATTATGTATATATTTGCAAAATAAGTGAAGGGGGCTAAGCCCCTACCCCCCCCCCCCGTTCCCCCGTTCCGACGCTCATGTAAAGAATTATAATAAGTTACCATCAGGTGCCTATGTCCTGTAAACTGTGTGCCCAGCATTTGGTTGAAGGAATATTCTCTTTCTCGCCAATTGGCACACTTATATGCATTTTTGTGCATATATGAAATTTCGCTTGAACTGAATTATTCATTCAACAAATTAAAAAAAAAATAAAGTTTACATTCACTAACAAAGCAATGCTGATAAAGGAAACGAATAATTTCATGTACAATTTGTCAGAATGAAAATTATAAAAGAAAGAACCAAAGTTATACTTGTTTCCGGCTGCTGCAAAATGAACATTCCCATATGATTCTTAGCCTGAAAGATATATTATAAAAGGTTTGCATCTAGAATTTAATTATTTTGTATTTTAACTGACAATGCAGATTGGTTTTTTCTAAGTAGACAAGAACCTTGTGTTGATATATGGAATTAGTTCGAATTTCCCCAGTTTCATTGTTATTTTCCTGTCATATTTTTAATATATTCGATCAATGCATACTATCTTTGCAAGATATATTACTGTATTCAGCGGCAGCTCACACATATTAGTCCGACCAAAATAATTCCATCATGATAAGTAGATACAACATTATTGTTCATGATAAGAGTAAAGTTGTGTATGTCATACGTTAAAGAAATCAAAAATAACGTCAAAATATCATTAGAAAGTCACTTTCCCCCCGAAATGCAAATAAAAAATATCAATATTCCTACGCTCGCTCCCTCCTCACCCTTTTTTTTTTTTACATGTTTGATAACAGAGAATAATTAGGTCATTCTTCGATTCATATCTTTTCACCGATGAATTGATAATACTATATCAACAATTGTATTAAGTACATGTTTATAGTCCGTTAATTATCATACAATTTGTTCTTAAAGAAAAAATTAATCATTCTGTGTGTGTATTAATTATTAAATGACGGAATTTTCAATCCCTGGCCTGCTCGTGTCAGCGGACGTGTGTACACTTTGTAAACTGTAGGGTATGTGTGGCAAAACGAGAACTGCATGGGTTGGAGATTCGGGTTCGTGTTGAAGTTCAGGATACCATTATATATAGAACTTGAATAATGTAAGTAATTTCTGCGACAAATACATTAGTATATTTCAGTTATTTTCAAAACAAAAAGGTTTTCCATGTTTTCAGTTTAGAATTTTCCGACCCGGTCCTGATTTTCCTAACCCGGCCATTTTAAACACAAGTTGGTGCAGATGCAAATGTTAGAACAAACTATATAAAGTTCAACAGGGATTGTATAATTTTTATTAATCAGAATTCGTATTTATATGATCTAATTAAGAAAAGAAAAGTTTTGTCTGACACCGTAACTTCTCGGCAAAACAACACGTGTTTCTCCGAGCTCGCTGGATGCGTGTGACAGCTCCATTGCACGTGTGTAGACCAAGGCTAAAGTTGGTCTTGCGGACACAGGTACATGTAGGCCTATGTGTACTGTTTGTTAGGAGACTGGGTGACCGTAATGCTATGGAATCACGAAATTTACAACAGTTCCATAATTAGACAGTGCAGTTTTTTTTTTATTAATGTCATTATAAACACTGTTAAACATATTAGATCTAACAGTCGAATATCTTTGGATATGGGGTAACCCATATCTATTCTTGTTATTGTTAATTGATTTATGTAACGTTATTGTAAAAGAGAAAAGAGCAGATAATGCACCGTGTTTTAATTGTATTATATTGTTTACAACTTGACTCAATTAGCAGAATGACCAGATAGTGGAGATTCGAATGTAATTTATTTTTCAGTTGAATGATTTTTCTATTAGCCAATTCTTTATTCGGCAAACATTTAACAGATTTAATAAATATTTTTTTTTATTTGCACTTCAGTACACGAATGCAGTTAATGCTTAAGAGATGAGTTTTTTTTATGTAATTAGATTTGTTTCCAAACTCTTGTGTAATGCAATGCATATATATTATCATTATCATGAGTTTAAAACACTACAGATAAAAAATTATGAAATATTTTCAGACAAAGTGTTTATGATGAAACCAGACAGGAAAGGATATTGAACGTGTTTCTATTAATCAGAATATGGAATCTTCAAACTCTAACGGTCAGTTTTTGAACACCTTCTGATGAAGTTAAAATATCAGTTAAAATTGTTAATAATAATACAGTATGTAATTAACAGTGACATATAACTATTTAATATTTATATGTTCTACAGTGCGACCGTTGAGGCGAGTGCAGTTATTTCAATACTATCAAAAACCTTTACCATGTTGTTTACTTAAGAAATAAGGTATCATTTTTAGCTCACCTCAACGAAGTTGGGGGAGCTTATGTAATACCGTCGGCGTCAGTGTCGGCGTCGGCGTCCCAGGTTAAGTTTTTTGGAGCAGTTTTCTTTTTAAGTACTTCTATGTCCTATATTGATTCGACATGCATGGAAGATGATTCTAGTGTGTTTCATTGTACAAGTCAAAGTTTCAGATGCTGCAATTTCAGCAAAGGAATGACCAGGTTAATGTTTTTGGAGCAGGTTAACATTTTTGGTGCAGTTTTTGGTGAAGGTTTCATTTCCAAGTAACTATAAGCCCTATGTCGACCAAACTTGCATGGATGGTACATCTAAGGATGCATACCACCAGGCTTGCTTCGGATGCTGAATCTGATCTACATTTTCCAGTTGAGTGAACAGGTTAAAGTTTTTGGTGCAGGTTTCATTACCAAGTTACTATAAGCCCTATGTTGACCAAACTTGCATGGATGATACATCTAAAGATGCGTACTACCAGGCTTGCTTCGGATGCTGAATCTGACCTCAATTTTCCAATTGAGTGAATAGGTTAAAGTTTTTGGTGCAGGTTTCATTTGCAAGTAACTATAAGCCCTATGTTGACCAAACTTGCATGGATGATACATATAAGGATGCATACTACCAGGTTTGCTTTGGATGCTGAATCTGACCTACATTTTCCGGTTGAGTGAATAGGTTAAAGTTTTTGGTGCAGGTTTCATTTCCAAGTAACTATAAGCCCTATGTTGACCAAACTTGCATGGATAATACATCTAAGGATGCATACTACCAGGCTTGCTTCGGATGCTGAATCTGACCTACATTTTCCAGTCGAGTGAATAGGTTAAAGTTTTTGGTGAAGGTTTCATTTCCAAGTAACTATAACCCTATGTTGACCAAATTTGCATGGATGATACATCTAAGGATGCATACTACCAGGCTTGCTTTGGATGCTGAATCTGACCTACATTTTCTGGTTTAGTGAATAGGTTAAAGTTTTTCGTGAGTGATTCATTTCCAAGTAACTATGAGATCTTTTATGACCAAACTTGCATGGATGATACATCTAAGGATGCATACTACCAAGCTTGCTTCGGATGCTGAATCTGACCTACATTTTCTGGTTGAGTGAACAGGTTAAAGTTTTTGGTGCAGGTTTCATTTCCAAGTAACTATAAGCCCTATGTTGACCAAACTTGCATGGATGATACATCTAAGGATGCATACTACCAAGCTTGCTTCGGATGCTGAATTCCCTTTTAGCTCACCTGAGCCGAAGGCTCAAGTGAGCTTTTCTGATCACATTGTGTCCGTCGTCCGTCCGTCCGTCTGTCCGTCCGTCTGTCTTTTCCTTCCGTAAACTTTTCACATTTTCGACTTCTTCTCAAGAACCACTGGGCCAATTTTGACCAAACCTGGTACAAAGCATCCTTGGGTACAGGGGAATTTAAATTGTTAAAATGAAGGGCCAAGTCCCTTCACAAGGGGAGATAATCAAGAAAAGACAAAAATAGGGTGGGGTCATTAAAAAATCTTCTTCTCAAGAACCAGTGGGCCAGAAAAGCTGAAACTTATGTGGAAGCATCCTTGGGTAGTCTAGATTCTAAATTGTTCAAATCATGACCCCCGGGGATTGGGCGGGGCTACAATGGGGAATCAAAGTTCTGCATAGAAATATATAGGAAAAATCTTTGAAAATCTTCTTCTTAATAACCACTGGGCCAGAAAAGCTGAAACTTATGTGGAAGCATCTATGGGTTGTCTAGATTCTAAATTGTTCAAATCATGACCCCCGGGGATTGGGCGGGGCCACAATGGGGAATCAAAGTTTTACATAGAAATATATAGGAAAATCTTTAAAAATCTTCTTCTCAAGAACCACTGGGCTAGAAAAGCTGAAACTTATGTGGAAGAATCCTTGGGTAGTCTAGATTCTAAATTGTTCAAATCATGACCCCCGGGGATTGGGCGGGGCCACAATGGGGAATCAAAGTTCTGCATAGAAATATATAGGAAAAATCTTTGTAAATCTTCTTCTTAATAACCACTGGGCCAGAAAAGCTGA
>PRKT01000110.1:1053056-1083494 GCA_003671525.1 Saccostrea glomerata | reverse complement strand
GTTTTCGGTGTTAAGTATAGTTTACGGTTGTGAAACATAGATTATCGCGTTAACTATAGTTTACAGATGTGAAATATAGATTAACGTTGTTAACTATAGTTTACAGTCCGTAAACTATAGTTTACAACCGATAAACCTAGTTTATCGACTGTGAAACTATGTTTATCTCATTTTTGTGAATTTGGCGTGCCATAGATTTCAAATTGTCTAAATTATTATCAGTGGGGTAGGTGGGGTCACAATATGTATTACAAGGGGGAAATCTAGTAAAGAACAGAATGGTCAAAGCTTCTCAGGTGAGCGATGTGGCCCATGGGCCTCTTGTTCAGATAATAGACCAGCTAAAAGTTATGGGTGCAGGTCTATTACAAAAAAACTATAAAGCTTATTTAACATTGTATAAACCAAACTTGCAGAAATGTTGCATCAAGAGATGAAAACTCTCAAATTTTCTTCAGATGCTGGATTTTGATTACATTTTCATGAAGAAGAACTAGTTTAAATTTTTTATGTAGGTCTATTTCAAAGTATCAGATCAAAATTGCTTAAATATTTTCATTTTTGGAATGTACACTTTTTGTTCGCTAATTGTGTGACTTTGCATTATACTTAAAGACAACATTCGTTGAGATGGGCTCTGTAATCTCTGATTACCTATGTTTTGAGTTTTATTGAGATGTAAAATGGGTTGGTCACGTGATCAAATCCCATAAAGCCCGAAGGGCTTTATGGAAGATTTGATCATGTGCCAACCTGTTTTACATCTCAATAAAACTCAAAAAATGATACCTTATTACTTATATTTACATTTGTGACTTATTCATACTTTATATTTGCCTGATTGTTACTTTTAACGTGTGAAATGCGTTGATTCTTCAAACCCAAGGGCATGTATGTAATCCACTAAACGTGCGTCGACCCTTTATGACGTCACAAAGAAATTACGTCGAACGTTTATCAAAACGCACATCTATGACCTCTTGACCCCATACCTGTATTTATACAGTTATAAAAACGCTTGCCTTCAGTAGTTTTATATAAAGGAAAACATTTGCAAATGTAAATATACAGCTTTTACTTGCACTGCCTATCCTTATTTCCTGGGCCTCGTGATCGAGATTCCGAACTTTTCGGAAGTTTCCGACAAATACCCAAGCTGTTTAAATGATGAAAATATGAGGTCATAAAATGTCCTGTTGACTTAGAATGTGAGCAATAGTTTTGTGACATAGAGATTGCATCAAATCGTTGTTTTTTCAAGTAAATTTTTGCTATGTTTTAGCCACTATGTTGCTATTCACCGCAAAGGATTATTGGGAGTTTTGAATTTTTTCACGTGGTACAATAAAAATTTCTTGGAACAATGTGCAGATTTCAACTTGAATTTCCACTGTTAGTCTATTGAGCTCGCTACGCGAGCGGTGCTTTGCGCCGCTTTGCTCTGCTCGCTTTTAATTCCTATCACAACATTTTTTCTAAGCTATACTTTGATACATGTGATTTAAAATTTTTTGGATCCTGATTTCTAACTCATTGGAGGGAAAGAGTCAAAAGAGCTTTTTCTGATCACTATATACAGTCTCAGTTAGTATGTCTGTAAACTTTCATATCTCAGATTTTCCCAAAAACTTTAACTTCTGTATGAGTTTCAACCAAACTTGCCAAATTATTGTGAGGAACAAGGAATTCAAATTTGGGCCTCTTTTTCTTTTTAAGAGAAGATATCATAATTCTGGATTGGAGAAAAATTATTTTATCTAAACAGTAGTATGAAACTTGTGTAAAAGCATCCATATACAGTCAGGGGTGTGACTGAAATCCATAATTTTTAAAAATGATGGATAATGGTCATTTCTTCTAAGTATATAATGTACACTATCTTCTAATTTTTGTAAAAATTACTTCTTTTCATCATATTTCCATTCCCAAGTCAATTTTTCCAACCCATCTACTACAGTAATTAGATATAGTACACTATCTTGCCATAGACCCTTGTGTAGAGAAACATCTTGACAGGTGATTGAAACCAAATAATTTAGTGCGCCCCGTAAATTAACGAGATAATTAAGTGTGCCCAGACCTAACAATTTGATAAAAAATGATGAAATACAGTCATTTTTGATATCAGAGGTAACTCTATTTCTAAAATAAATTTCAAAATAGAAATGACTGTTTTTCATCATTTTTCTAAAAATCAATTTAATGACTAGAAATCATCATTTTTAAAAATGATGGATTTCCATCACACCCCTGACTGTTATAGGTATAGCTTTTAGGTAATGCAAATTCAAACCATGTGAACAGTGAACAGACAAGGCCTACAGGTATATAACACAGGCACCTGAGGTTACTTATTTTTCTTTTAATAAAAAAAAAATATACCCATACCTTGTTTATTATTTAGGTATGGGTATATTTTTTTTATTAAAAGAAAAATAAGTAACCTCAGGTGCCTGTGGTATATAATTGCGGAAGATTCTCATATGTGGATACGGAAAGGTATTCAACATGTTTAATAGGGTTAGAGTGTAACTAAAGTTGTAAACTTAGAAATATACTAAAACAGATCACCAACACTTCGTGAGAATGCAGCTGTAAATTTATTTTCTTGACCAGTTTCGACCTGAGAAGGTCATCATCAGAACAATCAAGCATATAAATTTATCTATTCATCTATCTATGATTAGGAATACATAGAAAATTTGTTTTAAAAAATCTTCTTCTAAAAATATGTCTGGCTATATCGTTTAAATATAAATTTGTGAAAATAACTTAAAATCATGATCTCTTTAGAAAGGTAGAACCACAATCTGTGATCAAAATTTTACACCGCAAGATATATTTTACACACGGGAAAAAGTTCATTTGTTCAGATTTACACAAACTTTTTAGTGTTATTTTTATGGTATGTATTAGCAACACAGCTGCTAAGTCGATCACTATACTTAGTATGGTAAACAAGCAAAAATCAAGTATGGTTTTAGACTAGAGTTAAACAGACCAAGGGGATTTGGGGGGGGCTTCATTTTTTTTTTATTTCTCTTATACTTGTGTGTTATGTATGGCAAAATAATTGAGGGTACAGCTGTCAGCATGGCCAGAAGTTTTTTTTTTTTTCAAAACTTTTTTTCTATAAATTTGGTTAGTATAAAAAAAAATTAATTAAAATGAAAAAAAATTAAATAATTTTCTTTCTCATGTCTAAATGGTTATAGCTCTTTTTATTCTTTACTTCATTAGCAAAATTGTAATTTTTCAAATGAAATACCATGGTTGAATTACTAATATATTTTCAGACTCTTGTAAAAAGAAAACCGAAGTGACCATGATCAAAACCAAACTGACCCTGATCAAAACTGAATTAAAAAACAAGTATGTGGTGGAAGCATATGAAAGATTAAAGGAAAAAAAAAAAGATTTGAAAAGTTTGAAGCAGCTTCTCTTCTCATGCCTTTGTCGAATGGAAATGTGTACATCATACTTTGTAAATGAAGACAATGTTTTCGAAGGAGTAATGAATGTAATGGACATTGTTCAAAATTTTCGGAATCAAGAAAAGAGATTTCATGGAAATGTTAGTGTGCCAGGATTTGACAGGTTTATGAATTCAAACTTTCATTTTTGGATACAAGCGGAGAATAGAAGCAAGTGCAAGTTTAAAATTTCCAAATTTTCAACTGTCGACAGTGAAAACTCTGAAAGAAAGGATGCAAAACAGGGTTCAGGCAAAGATAATATTTCTAAATCTACAACTGTCAGTGAAAACTCTGAGGGAATGGATGCAGAAAAGCATACAGACTTAAAACCAAATGAGGGTCAAAATGAAAGGATTAAAAAAGAACTATTGCTTCCTCAAGTTCTGTATAAAAAATCTAATGTTAATAAAAAACTATTTGGAAAACCTTACCCATCACAAAAGACTGGACCAAAAATTTCTTCAGTTTCTCATTGCAGGGAAAAAAGCTTTGTTGAAACATCAGAGAATGAAGAGAATAAAATTCTTGGACTTGATTTTCTAGAATTGCAATCAAGAAAAATAAGAAATAGATATGTGTTGGAGACATTTAACTTTAAAAGGGGAGATTTTATACAAATCTATGACTGTCTTTGTGAATGGGAAGGCATAGCTCAAGAGAGGGTTCATTTACAAAACTTTGCTGCTGCAGTAAGGAATACAGTAAGAGAGGCAGACAGATTGAAAAATTCAGGGAATAATCTGTATAACTCTTTCTTGAGGGAGTTTTTCAAATTTCCTCTTAATGAAAAAAGGAAAGAAAGTATCAAGGAGATGAGGGGAAAAGAGAGGGAGAAAAAGAAAAGAAAAAGAGGGGAGAGAAATACAAGTGCATCAACGGAAACACAAACACCACTTTATGATGAAGTGAAAGAAATAAAGAGAGAAGTAAATGAGGAGAGAAATAAAAGTGCATCAACTGAAACACAAACACCACTTTATGATGAAGTGAAAGAGATAAAGAGAGAAGTAAATGTCGATGACATAACAGGGGTGAAGAAACAAAAAAAGAGCCATGAAGAAACCTCGAAACAAAAAGTTGTGAAAGTAAAAATTGGAAAGGTTGATGGAAAAAAATCAGCAGTGAGAAGGGATCAAAAATGCAGGACAAAACCAAAGAACTCTAACATGGTTAAGAAAAGAAAGAGCGCAGGAAAGAGGAAAAAGAGATTAGATGTGTTGGAATTGCAAATGAGAATGAAATTACAACAGCAAAGAAAACTTTATCAGAAAATTAAAAGACAGAATAATCTGCTTGTCAGACAAAGGAAACATATTCGAGTGCTCAAACAGAAATTAGCAGGTATTTCCTCAACAAGTATTTGTAAAGGAGTTCAGTGTTCCTTACTTGCAGCAACTCCAAAGACTCTCTTAGTTAGAGTACTGAAACCATGATGAGAGAACAATATTTTTAAGAAGTCTTTCACAAAAAAGAAATCATTGTCAAAATTTAAGAGAGAGAGCTAGAATGGGGGGGGGGGTTCAAAATAAATTCAGAAAGAAAATGTTTCTCACGTGTAAAAATACATGATTGCACACTTTTTTAAAAAAAATATGTACATGTAGTTAATATGTACTTTTAAGTTGCAATAATAAAAGATGTCTAACTTTACCATGTCATCCTTTTGAATTGAAAAATACTCTAATGCATGTCATACATCAATGAAATACACAGGGTTAACAAATAGTATTCCAGCTCAAAGTTCCATTAAACAAATACAAATCTGATCACAGGAAACACGGACTTCTTAAACATCAGGGGTGGGATCAGGTGCCACGGAGAAGTGAGCATCTCCTGTCGATCAGTCACACCAGCAGTGTGCTCCTTGTCATGATAGGGAAATATTACGGAAATAATTCAATGTGTAAATATTTAGTGGTCTAACAATAACATGTAGCCTAGTAGGAAAACGTCAGCAGCATTTGACTCAATGATAGATGGCATTTGCTGACAAGGTCATTGTATCGATCAATGAACGTATAAAATGATGACTTTGAAGAAGACTATCAATATTCTTGTCTTATCAATTTATTTGACTTACCTCGTTTTAGAAATTGTCCTAGAGCATGCTCTTACGTATCGAATCAACTGAGAGTTATAAGTCCCGTGCGTATGCATGTGATAAAGATGAATGTACATTGCTGCATAAGTAAGTGAATTTGACGATTGCAAAGTTAAAGTCTCCATATTTATCAGAAATTTTAGTTGTTAGATTACCATCATCGTGTTTTTCAATAAAATATCCAAACAGTGAACAGATGTACTAAAATTAAATTTCTTACCTTAGCATCTAATCATTTGACTTCGTTTTGTCTAATTCAACATGCTAGAGTAGAGGTTTATGTCGAGATACTTTTGACTTGGGGCTGCGTAACCTGTAGCATCCATTGTAAAAATTCTCGCCGCTGAAACCACAAGTGGAAAGAAATCGTTTGCAATTTGAATGCATGTAGGCTACATGTTTGTTTTTTTTTTTAAATCAATATTTGTGCAATTTTTACTTTAAAATTCACATAGCACAGATCGGCTCTATTTTTAAAATGATATTAATATTTTGCACATTTCATTTACGTTATCATTCTAACATTGTATCAAAACAATGAGCTGGAGCATACCTGCTGTGCACTTGGTGACTTTTACCCATGAAGCATTTCATTTCAAGGAAATTTCTAATTTACGTAATTTTCCTGACGTCATATATCAATTAATTAAAGTATTGCGTAATGGCTGATGAAAATGTCTTTGCTTTGATATCTCGAGCTCCTCTGTTTAGGACATAATAATTTATTCCTCTGTCAAAGTTTGATTTTAAGGACAAATATTGCCTCCATGCATAATTATATCATCTAAAATATCATGAACTTATGCTATGTCATTTAGGATGATGACAAGCTGAAGAGAAATACTTTCATTTTGTTTTATTATTTGTTTAGGATATCATATTTTGGATGATGTATCCTTCAACTACCTTTTCATACCTTGTCCTATAACAGCCAATGTGTATGTCTCAAGTAGAATTCAATGAACCTTTATGGCACGCCAAATTCACAACAGCTTTCTATCGAATACGTCGATGTACACTTTATTTAATCGAAAGGTACTTCCGGTGTAAACATTCTCTGCTATGGATAAGTTCGTTGTGAGGAAAAAAAGAGACAATACAGTTGATAGACCTTCAGGACAAGAAAAAAGGGGTCTAAAACAAACAACAATTGATTCTTTAAAGGTGAATTTGATAAAAATTAAACTTTTAGACCCATTACGATATACAAATTGTAATGAAACTCATCATTAAAATCAGAACTGAATAGAGATTTTGAAGAGGAAATATGTTAAAGCCTTTAATGAATGAGATTAAAAATAAATATATTTTACTTTCAGGGAGTAGTAGTTGTTGAAGAGATCAAGAGAGCCAAGGCCATTTTAAAGCAGCCAACCACAACAGCTAATCAGATGATAGAATGCTTATCAGGTCTCGAGAAAAAGATACCATCCAGAAAGGTCTTACTGGAGACCAAAATAGGTGAGATTAAAAAGATGGAACAAGGTAAATTATACAAGAAACAGAGATTATTTGAAAGACACACTGTATAGTATTTGAGAGACATCTTTATTATAAGTAAAAAAAAATCTTTATATTTTACACATGGGTCTTTTAGTGGTCTTTGCTTTTTACATGAATTTTCAAATGCAATCTATGTCATGCATTTTGTCAGATTAATAAAAAAAATAATAATATAGCAAACAGGCTATAAATTTACATAATTTTTTTCTTAAGGACCTTGAAGTTTGCATGTACCTGACATATGGATTTTGCTTAATTTTATTTTATAACATCTGTCATAAGTTATGATTGAATTGATTTCCTTATTACCATATTTCAGGTAATGTGATAAATAAGTTGAGGAAACATGAAAATGATGAAGTATGCCAACATGCCAGACAGGTGTATGTCAAATGGAAGACTCACTTTGTAGAGCACCGAGACAGACCCCAGATAGAGGTTCAATGTGATCTCAAAACAGAGAAAACTCGGAGAGCTGGAAGAAAGTTTATATCAGAAGCATTAGAGGTACTTGTAATATTCAGTTTTGTTGACATACCTGAGACAATAAGTATATTAGATGGAAATTTTCATGAAACCTTGGGTCTATGCAATACACAAAATCAGATGCAACATGATACCATATTTTTAGTCAAGACAATGTTTTCCTTTGCATCATTATTTGTTGCATATTTGTATGAGTGAATATGAGCTTTTTTTTCTAAATTTAGTTGCAAACTGATGGGGGTTTGCCAGAGATCATTGAAAGAGAGGTTTTTTTCATGAACAACAGATTTCTAAGCAGTCAGTACAAAAAGACTATGAGGAATATTTGGTTCAAACTTAAAAATGACCAAGCAATTAAGGAACAAGTGTTAAATTCATCACTGACTGTGAAGAAACTTATAGATATTTGCACACCAGGAGGAATTTCATCTTGACCCCCAAAAGAAAAAATTAGACTTGATTGATCTTTTTTAACTTGTGCAGACTTATGTTGACATGTCTTAAATGTCAATGCAGAGATGCATTATTTTCTTGTATTATTAAAACGTGTCGGTCTTGTATTATCAAAACATGTGTCAGCTTGACTAAAAAGATATAATGTGTGTTTGATATTGTTGGGAAATTAAATTCTTTCTTTATTTCAGTACCATTGTGGAATTATATCCCTGGCCTATATCCAAAAACACTGTTTATATGAAAAGATATTTTTTAACATCATATGAGTGCATACTGTGATTTTTCCCACTGATTTTGCTATTTTGTCGAACATAATTAGGGGATTTTTCTTTTTGTTTTAAGAAGCTCTAAACACTGTACAATGATAATGTTAAGGTAGTTTAAGCATTTAGATTGGAGTAATCTGCCTTTTGATGTACAATGACATTATAAAAAGAAGATACCTTCTGAAATACCAGTGCATGTAGTAAACATATTCTTAACAGTATACTAGGCTTAGATAAAGTATTAAGTGAAACATATTTGTACATCATACTTTCCCATAAAAGTGAATACTTTTATGGACTACTTCATTGTTCGAGAAAGGTTCAAGGTGGGGATATATGTTAAAATTGAACTAGATAGATTCACCTCAATATGATACAAATTTAATGGAGTTTTCATATTTTGATACAATTTTATATGAGTGCTTGAGCTTCCTTCATTCCTTGTGTCAAGATAACAACAACTTATATTATCAAATAGTACTTGATAATACTTTATCCAGAATGACATCACATCAAGTATTTAATCATTATAAAAGCAGTAGTCTTAACACTAACTTTTTTTTCTTTTGACTTTGCAATTTGCTATCACTTGATAAGATGTTGTAATCAAATGCATGTTGATGTGAATTGCATCTGATATTTAATAGTACTCTAGAGAATTTTAATTTTTTTGGTCATATCTTCGATTGTTTTACTTTTTTTTTACATGAAAAAAAATGCATATTAATAATTATTTTTAATAAAAAAAGAAATAAAGAAATTTTAATGTGTCAGATTCTTCATGCCATTATCTCCTGTTTGAAATCCAGTACTTGTACTATAAGATATGACTCTAGAGTAAGTTGGACTATGTAAAGCAAGATATGTAGAAGATTCACATGTACTAAAGATTGCATTTTATCTAAAGCAATATGAGCTTCAACTTTGAGGGTGGATATTTTTGATGCAAAATTGTAAATAAGTATAATCTCAATGACAGGAAAAGGAACATTTATAAACTTCTGTTGTAGGTTCATATTTGTGATGAATTTTTCATCATGGAATATTATTTTCATATAAAACTTCTTTAACATTATTGAAATTCTAAAGAATAAATACATGAATACAATGTGGTTGAAAATAACTTTATTTATAATAACTATATAATGAATAATAAATATATATCTATAATATTTATAGAATGACAAATAGAGATGGCATTAATGGTGTATAAGAAAAAAGAAACAGTTTGGGGGAATTATCTTACAGAAAATTATCAATATGTGGGGTTTTAAACCCTATAACAAAGAGACATTGGAGAATAAAACCCACATGACTATATAAACAACATATGGATTTAAAAACCCTACATTTTCAATGGGTTTATTTCCCCATGGGAGAAATTTTAAATTCCAATGGCGGTTCTGTGTATTTTCAAGTACATGTTTCCCAAGGGATTTTCAAAATTGTCACTAAATATCCCAAAATTAGCAGAAAAAGTATTTATTATTTCATATATGAATTAATAAACCCACCATTAAAAAAAATCCCAATAGAAAAACTTTATTAAAGAAAAATGGTACATGTAAGTTCGGAAAAAGTCCATTCCGAAGTTGTCCGTCTCAGTGTTTATTTCAATAATAGATAATGAACATTTATTATTTATGTGGTTCATATTTGCTATGGAGGAACTATTTACAAGCTTTGTTTTAATCAAAATCACTTTACTGTCGTCCTGTACACTACTGATTTCTTATATATAATACTGTATATTCGATTGTATAGAAGTCTTTCTTTTGAAACAACTTAATGCTTTATTTTAGTCTATTTGATCATAAAAGTTTAAATTACATACAAATTTATCATAAATACACATTTAAACAGCAAATATTTTTAAAATGAAAAAAAAAAAAATAATAAAAAAGATGCAGCTCACATTGCTTTAATACATCTATTACAATGTCGAACATTACTTTGGAGTTGACCAGCTCAAGAATTTTTTTATCTGAACAACGAAAATGAAACAAAGTTTAACTACTGGTCAGTTGTGCACCGCCTGGGCATCTCTCGGCAAGTTTAAACGAATTATGGACAATTTAGATTGAAAACATATACATATACATTAAAATGAAATGTATGGAGATAACAGACAGCAGTGAAGCTCAAATATCCATAAAACAATGTATAATAGGAGCAGAGCAAACACAGACCTCCAAAACACCAGAGGTGGGATCAAGAGCCATGGAGGAGTGAGTATTCCCTGCCGACCGGTCACACCAACCGTGTGCTCCTTGTCGGAAAATAACAGAAAAATCCGTCGTCAATTCAGTGTAAAATGGGAAACTAACAATTAGAATGAAAGATGCCAGTCAGCATTTGACTCAATGATAAATTGTAAGAGCTGACAAGTCAATGTGTCAGCGAAACTCTTGAGTTTTTGACCTCTTTTATTAACTTGTTTGTCAATAATTCACCTCGTTTTAGAAACTGTTAATTCATACGTAGAGCTTGCTCTTACATATCGAATCAACTGAGATATAGAAGTCCGTATGCAGGTGATGAAGGTATATTGCTGAATAAGTAAGGGAAGTTGACGATTGAAAAGTCAAAGTCATTACGTTTATCATAGAGCTTGATTGTTAAATTACCATAAACTTCTTTTTCAAGTAAAATATCCAAATAAGAATCAGATGTGCCAGACTCCGTGGTATATTTTATTTCAAGCTCGTCGGGATATATCGTATCGACTTGAGAATGGATATTACCATAATTGTTAATTTACAATACGTCGTCGATATATCTAAAAATGAAATTGAAGGCCACAGGAAATGTTTCTTCTTTCCACGAACAAGATTTTGGAAAAATTCTTCTCTCATATGAATGGGATCGACTGTCAGTAGTCTTGATCTGCTGTGTTTTTGTCTCTGTGAGATTTGTGAGAATGATATTCTTTCTGCCTACTGAATGTTATTTTTACAGTAATTTATGATGGAGATATAAATGACATTTAATACTTGTCAGCTTTTGATTGAAATTTGGTCAGAACCTTTCAAAATTATTTTTATTGCATATTTGAATTAAACCATGCAAATTATACAGCGTGCATTATAAAAACAGCTCACAAATGGATAAGGAGTAAGATATTTAAAATGATTTCTTCTGGTGGAGGGAAATCGAGCAAATCTATATGTTTGATTGATTTAGTATGTTGTAACTTAAGCCCTTCATATTTCTTATATATAGGAAATAGCTGGAGTGTATTAATTTTGACGAGGGAGATATGGAGGGGGACTGTGTTGCAATCAAATGTCAACAAGGGTAATGCAAGATAACCAACACGAACGCAGGTCGCCATTCCATGCCAATACCCATGACGGTATAAGAAATGCGAAGAGTATAGTACCAAAGTCCATAGTGCTTAAACCGTAGATAGTACAGTGTAATATAAAAAATGGTGTATGCTAAGGCCTATTTATCAGTCGTGTTCAGCTATAAAGCCATTAACCTAAGCCAAGGTTTTAAGTCCACTCATAGCTCCATCATGCTCTTTTTCTCTGAATGGGAGAAGATCGCGCATTTTGGCCATTGTTTGCTACGATGAATTTGAGTGGACTTTCAGAATACCGGGTCTTGAAATTTTTGCTGTAGATAAATTTTTAACAAATTTGCAAGTTCATTGCATTCGCAAAAATATTTTTCTTAGAAATTAATTACCAATAAGAAAATGTAAACAAAGCAGTGGTAATTTGAAAAATTTTTAAACGTAAAAATTAATCAACACCATTTTGACCCGAATTCGCAAAATAAAACCGACGTAAAAATTTCCAGATTTACGGTACTATAAACGAGTAATGAATGATACGATACGAATAACCTATACCTGATGTGTTTCGGACTAATGGAATAGTCCGAGATCCTGTTTACCCTTGTTTGAATAGGTATAACCCTTGAGTTTATAAGGACCGCAGGTGTTCAGTCTGGACTTGGCATGAGAAGAATGGAAGGTAAGTAACACAGATGGAGAGGGTGGAAGGGCTTGGTTGAAGTCATAGCACGGTTGAAAGTAAATCAAGGGATTGCGAGATACGCGGCGCAGTAATTCTAATTAAGGGAAAGACACCGAGTACTCTTTGATCTTGGTTTTGGAGCACAGTGCAAAATGCCCAACCAGCTTCACATCATCTTTGTAGAGGGATCTCCGGTTTGTTTCAGATCAGTTAAAAGAAAAGTATCCCTGTAAATTAACAAAAGCCATTGTAATTAATATTGGTTCAAAGTACATAGTAGTAGGCTCAAGTAAATCAAGAGGAAAATTAAAGTATGTCTATATTAAGACCCTTTGTACCCATTGAAAAGGAATCTTTAGGATATTTTTATTTAGTAAATATAAAAAAGATGGATGAAAATATTTTTGTTGCTTTCAAAAGAAAAAAAGCAAACTCATAGACTTCCTAATGATTATGGCGTGACTTTGCGAGCACCTTCGTGTACAAGAATTAGTTGGTTTTCGTATATCTAAAATACATGAAAAATACCAAATTCAATAATTCATGTCCACACGATTTAACGTCTGCGAGTTATTTTGCGATACATTTATTACCGGTAAGTACTGACTTAAAATAACTAATTTTTACAGAACGTAAATCATACCAACGCTACTTAAGTTAACTTATAGGTATTCAAATCTAAGAAAGCTAGCGTATATCTTGTAGTAAATTTAAAAAGAAAAAAAGGCTAGTTGCAAAAAGATATTCCAATCAGAATTTTCTTGAAGTCTAGTTGAAAGCATTCTGTTACGGCGTCATGGATCGAGCGCAGCGAGTGATCGGGTGTGACCAGAAATTGGATTTAAAGTTCAAAATAAAGAATTAAAGGTTTGTTAAGTCATTTATTTAGTTAAAAATCTACAATGTATCAAATTCTGCTTATTTTAAAGTAAAAAGGATAATTGTTAGGTGATGAATAGACAAACTTGCTGTTAAATATAAATCGACCATGAATGAGTGAATCTAATAGCGTTGTATAGTTTTATTGACAAGTTGTATTTTTGACCTCCTTGCACCCCCCCCCCAAAAAAAATCAATCAGTAATATGGCCTCATTACCATTTATTTTAAAAATAATTTTGTTTGAAGACATTGTGGTGATCACAGGCACTAGAGGTATGGACCCCTCCCCCAAGTTATATTTTGATCGTTAATGAAACTCTTTTGTCTCTATCTACTGTTTTTTTTTAAGTATATCGGTTTTTACTGATATATAAATCATTCGAAAACAAAATATTTAAAAAAAATTGGAGAGGGAGCGCGTGTCCATACCCCAAGTACCTGTGGTGGTGATTTGAAACTTAAAAGTCATTTTTACAGCCCTTAATTTGTTAACAAATTATGTAGAATGGACAGATTTTTATTTGCTGATTTGATGAATCATCCTTAATGATCAATATTTTGCCTTTGGTAAGCAACTTTAAAAAAGATAAGAAATTTGTTGAAAAAAGTTCTTGAAAGAAGAACTGTAATTCTTTTTAAAAAATCTACAAAACAATAAAATCTATGAAAAGGATATAAAAAGGATTCCCAGAAATAACAAGGGTTGGAATAGGTGCATTGGAGGAGTAAGCATCCTTTGTTGACCGTCAAATTTGTCTTAAGTATTGTATACAGGGTTATTTTTGCCCCGTCTTATTTTCGCCCTTTCACACTTGCAAACAATTTTGCCCTGTTTTAAATTCGCCCAACCATAGTTTTGTTTAAGGAATTATACTGTATTCTTTGAATTCGCCCCCGTTTTAAATTCGCACAAATGAGAGTAGGGCGAAAGGGGCGAAAACACAAACGGGGGCGAAAATTTCCCTGTATACAGTAATAGTAATCAAGTAAACCGAACATTCCATAGTCGAATTCAGTATAAAAACAAATACCTTATAATCGTTATAAAACAGTTCGACCTAGCGCTTGTTATAATTGCTGACAGGCTCATTACCAGGTATAACGACCAAAGAATTTATATTAAAAAAAAACTGACTATAAACGAGGGTGTCGAAATCCCTGTGACATCATTTTATCCGTCAGTAGCCTGCATCAAATTTGATCGAAATTTCAGAGTTTGTCTTACAATAAAATATATAGTGAAAACCGAGTTTACTTTTTATCATAAAGGCTATCCTTCCTGTAATATAATACATTCTTATGCTAATATCATGATCAGGTTAAGAATAAATAGTTTCCATTCAACAGCCAAGATATCTTGCTGTTTAAACCTACCCATCTACGTAGGAACTCTTAATACTTCATAAGATGTTTGCTCCGAAGTTGACATCAAAAAGATGCTTGAGTTTCTGATTGAAAATATATATGTGGTGTTTGGAGACCAGGTTTTCCAACAATCTATTGGAATTTCTATGGGTACCAGTTGCGCTCCGTCATTAGCAGACTTATTTTTGTATTCATATGAAGCTGAATTTGTGCAAAATCTTATGCGTGAACAGAAGAAAACACTTCCTGTGGCCTTCAACTCGACATTTAGATATACCGACGACGTATTGTTAATTAACAATGGTAATTTCCATTCCAATGTCAAAACGATTTATCCTGGTGAGCTTGAGATGAAAGATACCACAGAGTCAGACACATCTGTTTCATACTTGGATATCTTACTTAAAAAAGACATTTGTGGTAATCTAACAACCAAGCTCTATGATAAACGTGATGACATTAACTTTTCTATCGTAAACTTCCCTTACTTATGCAGAAATATACTTTCATTACCTGCATACGGAGTTTATATATCTCAGTTGATTTGATACGCAAAAGCATACTCTACGTATGAACAATTTCTAAAACGAGGTAAATTATTGACAAACAAATTGATGAAACAAAAAATATTAGCAGTTTCGTTTAAAGTCATCATTTCATACGTTCTATGGTAAACAATGAGCTTGTCAGCAAATACAATTTATTATTGTATAATCTTTCCCGATCATGACAAAGAGCACACAGCGGGTGTGACCGGTGGGCAGGGGATGCTCATTTCTCCATGGCACCTGATCCCACCTCTGATGTTTTGCAGGACTGTGTTTACTCTGCACCTATTTTGTATTATAATATGGACTTTGATATTGAACACTGTTTGTTATCTCCATATCCTTCATGTAAGTATAGCCAAACATAAATTATGTTGAAATTATACTTTATTCGTGATATACATGTACATGGTACAGTTATGTACTGAAATATTCTTATGCTGAGACAACATGAGTTGAAGTTAAAAGTACTAAGTACTTATATATGAATATACACATAAACCAGCATGATGTAGAACTTCTCAAAGTCTGAGTCAATTACTTAGGTTTTTAAAAATTCTACTACTACACTTTTATACTACACTCTCTGCTGTTAAACTGTTCGGGGCTGAATTGGACTGGCTGTTTACAGAAGCGTTTTTACCGCCGCGATAGAGTTTCGATCTGCATCTTACATACATCACACGAATTGTTTGCTTGAACTTTTGATTCATGAATCCATACATAATAGGATTCACCGCTGAATTCGTGAATCCAATGACTTGGACAACGAGACTAACCATTCGGAAGTCTTCATACTCCACATGATTGTACATACGGTATAGCCAAACAGCGAAAAACGGAAGCCAACAAATGAGGAAAACAAGAACTATGACGATCAGCATTTTGATGATCCTTTTCTTCTGCTGCATTGACTTTTCCAGATCTTGGGAGTCCCCTATCGGTTTTCTTATCCACAACTGATGAGCAATGTTTCCATACGCGAAGAACATGACACCAATAGGAAAACAGAAGAAGACAATGAACTGAATAAGAGTATGAACCTTTTCCATATCCGGATTTTCGTAGTGCTCCAAACAGACTTCCACAATTTCCAGGAAAGGAGGCTCGTCAATATGATGCAGACGTTTTCCGATCTTCTGGACGACGAGGAATGGTGAGGATACCGCCAGTGCAAATATCCAGACGACAAACATCACCACCATCACGCGGGTGTTGGACTTCAGGTATCTGATCTTCAGTGGATGACAAATGGCGTAGTACCTGCAGAAAAAAAATGTTCAGTAAAAAGAGAATTTATGCAAAATTTTGTCTTCCAAATATTTGTATGAGTTACAGTTATTTATAACTCCTAAAAATGAATTTCAAAGAAAATATACCAGAGCGTGACCTTTTCGTGTAGCGTATTGAGCAAAGGATATGATAAGCAAATCTTTAAAATCTAAATGATTACATATAGTTTGGAGAGAAAAATCTTTAAGGGAGAAAAATTATGTTAAGTATTCCTAATATTTTCAGGGACACAGGAAACAATAATTTTAACAAGTATGCAGTTCTAGAACTGAGAGATATTTAAATGTCTTTGATTGATTTTAAAGGATGACATATTTTTTGATTTTCTTTTCTGCATGTGATTCCATGTATACATTTTATATCGATTCTGCGACATAATTATCATTAATGTTGAATTTAAAAACAATCTGTGAATTCTTTAAATTTCATGTTCTCTTTCAGGCTCCACAAAATTTTCACTCTTATGGTGAATTTTGCCTACCTGATCAATACATTTGGTCAACGGCGTAATGACCGTCAACAGGGAATGCTTACTCCTAAAAGGCACCTGATCCCACCTCTGGAATTTTTAGGGTACGTGTTTATGGACCATTCACTGATTTGTATTGATTTTATGTTGTTTTTATTTTTAGATCGACCATTGTTCGTTATTAAGGTAGGAATTTTCTCACACAAAACTGTTTTTCTTGTAATTAAAAATTAATGAAATGTTCACAGAATCAAGAAGATAATATTGCTAAATGATTGTATTATTTACATTAGTTTTGACCGTTTTGTATTAGAATCAAGGTCAGGTCCAGGTCATTAAGAATAAAAATAACTGCATCCAATCATGAGATAGGGTTTTTTTATTTCAAAAGATTAAATGTTTTTCTTTTAGCATAAAAAGATATTACCATATCGGATCTATAAGATGATATTACCAAATTGACACAAATAGTTTAACAAAAATGGATTTTGGCTTATCCAAATTTTTTCCGTTTTTCTTAATTTTTTAGGGTATTTAAGTTATTTTTATAAGCGCCCTATATTTAAACTTTTCTTATTTTCACATATGGTAAAGCAGTCAAATAGAGATACAAAATGATACAAAAATAAAAAGTTTTGACCGTTTAGTAATAGAGTAAAAACACTTTCTATGGATTTTTGGCTCATATATGTACTTAGAGTTGAAACTTTTAAACGCTGACATAATTTTAGATTGTTTAGATTCATATTTAATAGATACATTTCAAAACTTTAGTTCCTTATTATTAATTTAGCTAACATTTGAAAAAATCTCTAGTCTTTGACTGTGTAAAATTGATTATTAAATTCGTAGTCCTATAATAATTTTGAGAGGCAGAAAATATATTTTCATACGCCACCATTCCACCAAAAATATAGCCCCTGCTAGTTTTCGAACACAATTTACCATTTCTATTTAAAGTTGTACAATTGTGATGAGGAAAGAAAAATATGGTCTTTTAAATCTTTTTCACCTTAGATATATAAGATATATAAGCAAATATACATTGAATATTTCATCTACTCAGAAACTAGAGAAGAATCCTACCTTAAGTTTCATTATCAAGTAGTTCTATTTTATTTTCAGACTGTATACTATTCAAGAAGACAATTTTAATTTTTCTAATATATTTCAATTTAAAAAAAACGGCAACTATTTAAACACTAAAGTATATTTTCTGTATGATAAGCTATTACCTTCATCAAACTGGTGAAGATGAATACTAGTAATGCCGAATTCGACAACATCTCAACTTAAAACGACTGTCTTAAGAGCTTGATAAAATCGGGAAAATTGAATTCATTTTTTGAAATATAACTGTAGGAAAATGGACATTTGATTTGCCTCCTTGTTCAAAAATTTTGAATTGAAATGATTTTGTGCAGACATATTTAAGTCGTTTTACGCAAAATTCATCACAAAAATTTTATGAATTTTAGAATTTTCCCCCTGTTATCACTCTTTCAATTATAAGTTTGTTGTCCAATAAAAAAAATATTTCATCTATGATATCGTATATCCGGTTCTTACAAAATTTGGTAGAAAAATGGACGACTGAAATGAGAAATACACATGAATGTCAAATTTGCGACAAATAGGAAAATGAAATTTTAAATTTCTCAGTAAAAATGAAATTATGTCTCAATAATAAATCAAACTTCTCTCAGACTTTTTAAAAGGGCACCGTGTAATTCATGGACTAGAGTCTTGGAGTGGAGTTATGGAGTGGAGTTTGGAGTGGAGTTTGGAGTCAATTTTTGGAGTCTGAGATTTTCTTTAAACATAATTATGCAGATTTTTTTTTTCAAAAATGGCATTTGTATGATTGTCCTCAATATTCTAAAATAATTTATTGACAAGATAAACCTCTAATCTAATAAATATTTGGTACATTTGTATATACATGTACATTATAAGTATGTTGAACATTAATATTGAACTAATAACCACCTAAATCAAAATTAATTGATAACTTCCTACAACTACTAACCTTAATAAAACTGATTGATAATGTGGTCAAAGACCTAATTATTAGGATTAGCCAGTGTTTTCCTCCAAAAAGCAACGTACAAGTATTATAGCAGTCCCGTTATTTAGGTATTTAATAGTTTATTTTAGGTGAACAGTTCAATGACTTTTATCATTGAGGAAAATCACAGAACTATTCCATGGTAGCAGATGTTTTAAAATATTCTTTATATCATAATTCATCAACAAGATGTATTTGTGAAACACTGATGCCCCTGTATGGCAGCTAATGGCGAGGGTTGAAATTTCTCAAATGGTCTAGGTCAAAGTGGGTCAAACGTCAAGGTCAATGTCAAAAGGTCAAATATTGTCATACCCAGTACAAGTCTTGTCATAAGGAATATACCTTAAAAGCATGAAAGCATTAGTACTAACAGTTCAGACGTTATAATCAAGATATTTTAAAAAGCTGGTTAATTTTTCTAAGGTCAAACGTACAAATATTTTATAGTTAATGAAAGGTCTTGTTACAGTGGATGCATATGTCAAGTATGAAAGCCCTAGCGTCAACTAATAAAAAAATACTGGCTATGGTTAAAGTTCAGAAATTATTGGTAAAAGTGGGTCAAAACCTAAGTTCAAGGTCAAGAGGTCAAATTTAGTGATGCCAGAAGAGACGTTTTGTGACAAGAAATACACGTATGAAATATGAAATCCATAGCCCTACCCAATCAAAAGCTTTGGATAGGATTGAATTTTGTGCTGATAAACAGAGTAACAGACAGATAGACAGACAAGGCAAAAACTGAATACCTCTTCGAATCTTCTATTACGAGGGCATGAAAAGAAAAGGCACAGAGGAATGATAAGACGATAAATTAAGAAATGTAATAAGTATTATTTCATTTATTCATATCATATCTAAAGCCGAAGTAAAAGTTAAATGATACGAAATACATGAAATTAAAAATTATTTTAACAAAAAATAAATATGCTAAATATTAAAAACTTTTTCCTCATGGTTCAAATATCACCATATATGAAAGTAAGAAATATTATTAAAAAATCTATCAAAGGTTATGTCATGAGGTAATCTGTATGTTTTTAATTGTCTTGACTACTTATTAATATGTCTATTCATCCCACAGTTCAAGAAAAGGTGTTATCTATGGACAAACAGAAAAGACGTGTGTTCCATTAATGTTTATGCTTTAGGTGAAAAAACTACTTTCCTCTGAACTCTATTTCTATTAACAAATGCAATTTTGCTTGACTCCAAAAATTGACTCCAAACTCCACTCCATAACTCCACTCCAAGACTCCAGTCAATGAATTACACGGTGCCTTTTAAAAGTTATATCACAAGGAAAATTAAAAAAAAATTATAAAAGTGTGTATTAAACAAGGAATTTGTTGACCATCTTTCATTGGTATATTAAACACAATTATTGTATCTGTGCATATTCAATTATTATTCATTGGTTATTCAAATGCAATCGATGTCATGATTGTATCTGAGCCTATTTGGTTATCATTCTCTGATAATCTAAATAAAGATTGGCTTCTTAATACAATATTCAAAAGAATTATTTGCAATTTGCTTTGGTGGCAAAAGAAACAATATCTTTTAAAACCAGTTTACGTGCAGTTGTAACAGTAAGCATTGTCGATAACCAGCGTTCAACAGGTGAAATGTTTCTTCTCACCCAAATGTTTAGATTAAGGTAATTATGCATGAACAGACCGGAAATCCAATTGTATACCACCTTAAGGCCAAGTCTGAAGAGTATTTGTTGAACAGAATTGGGATTTAGATAATTTTTAGGATCAGAGCCAATTAATCTACGAAAAGAACGTTTCAGTGCAACATAAGTTTTGGGAAATTTGATTTTTCATTAACTTGTTTTAGAAAATGGGGTTTTCATAATACAGTCTCTAAATATAATTATTTCTAATTTGAAAAAAATCAAATTTGCGTTACAAGTGGCTTGTCTTTTGTAAATAATAAAAAAAAAATCAACAAGTGTTAGTTATTTATTCTGAAAACGCCCTTTTTTCAATCATTAAGAATATCAGCGAAAATCAAACAAGCTCAGTCCAGCTGCGGCAAACTCCATTTTTGTTTTCCTATCAAGATGTGAGTACTGTTTTCAAGTTCATTGACGGCAAGAGATAACAATAAAGAAGGCCAGACTCGCCTAATCACCCTACTCCAAGACTTAATGCAACATCTTTGACGTTAATTTGAGACTACTTCTGAGAGCACCCCGAAGGCGGGGGGACATAAAATATAAAATCAGTACAGATATTAAAACTGATGCAACCAATGTGTGTATAATAAAATTGAAATCGTATTCTTTACGTTAAACAGGACACGTTATGTTTTACCCGCTAGCTGTGTGATAAGAGGTAATTAAATTGTAGAATTCTGGCGTTTTACACATCTTATAAGAGTTATAAACATATGCGTTTGATATCATATTGGTGACATGTAATGCCTTCGAACATTTTAATAGATCAACTGTACTTAGGATGTGATAAGGAAAGTTGTAAACGTTGGTTTTTGTATTTCATTCGTATTTAAATGACGAATTAAAATTGCGGGGATTGTGAAAAGTACAGTAGTCTTTGACAAAATATCAACTTTCAATCGGTATACACGTATGTGTATTTATATATACTTGTACTGAAAGGAACTGGTTTGCATGATTAAGAAACATGATAATAAGGTATTTTTCTTTGTGAACGGTTTATATTCATATTAGATGATATCTGATACATGTAATTTAATTAAGGTAAAATTCGAATATTCATGAAAAACAAACGTCCCCTGATAGCTCATTTTTTTGTATCTTCTAGCATTTCAATACTTTTCTGTAATGAGCAGTGTCAAATATAATTTTTTTATTCTTCACCTGAAATACCTTTAAGAAAAGCCTTTTAATTTTTGACATACAAATATAAATAATTTCTAATACAGCAATTATTTATAGTCTTATTTAATACAAAACATAGGGCGATTTCTAGTCCAAAATCCGTTCTTATTTTTTTCTTGTAAGAAAATCAAGGATATGAAGATTGATAGATTAATCATCATGTTGTTTTACAGAATATTTCACTCATATAGAGACGTTGCCATATACCAGTGAAGGGCTTCAAATTTTGACCTTTCTAGGCACTTTCGCCTATTGAGCAGTGAGGGATCGTGCCAACATAAGGATACAGAGGGGGAAATTAGACAAACATGTTTTAATGCTATTGCTAGTGTAGGTATCGTCTTGAAAACACATGGCATACTGCATTTGCATCTTTTTCAACAAAGCTCATTATCCATATGATGAATTTTCATACATTTTACGGATGAATTCATTCAATTCAATCTGCACAACACATACTTATTCTTACAATCTAAAGCACGTGAATTGAATTCTTCAAACTATCGCTTATCACCGTATGATTTAGTGTATTAACCTATTCGAGATCAGGAAACCCCGCTCAAAGATTTCGTCTTATCATAAACCACACACCGATTTGACGACTTTTCAATTTCAACCAATTACACTGGCATTTACGTATTATTAAGGAGGCTTTTTTTGTAGATTATATTTGATTTAACAGTCTCGAAGACACGGTGATATTCTATTTTGATATATTAATCAATCGAAAACTTAAATATGGAGAGAGAAATAAAAGATAATGAAATATGCTTTAGAAATATGAAATGGTTCAAAATAGTTCAAATTAAAACTACATCCACAAGAAAAAAAAATAGCGAGTCCATAACAAGCTTTGGTCTAACTTTTCTAAGATTTGCGATGGCTGTCTGTTAAAACACTGATGTATGAAAGATTTTTTTCTGCAAAATGGTTACTACTGGATCAAAACTTCGCAAATTATGTGGTTGTTAAACTTATAATTTTGTTTTTAAACCTTCTTAAAAAAAATTCTTCCCTTTAAAATCTTTTACAACTATGAATCAATAGTTTTAAAAACGGGTATAAACAGCTAAATCAAAAATAAAGGTTTTTTTATTTATAAAGACCTACTCGTAATACAGTCTTTACAACGTCAGATAATGATGGTTTTATTTGTACTAATAGTTCTAAACCTAGAATTGAGTGATCTATTTTATAACCTTTAACAAGAGGAAGTGCATTTATTTTATAGCACTAGTTTTTCTAGTAATATATATTTTTTTTATTACAAAATCATTTCGAGCATTATAAATACCATGATTTATTTTTGTACGAGTTGCACAAAGCTCATTTGACAAGCTGCATGAATATTATTTTAATTTGTTTCGTTTTATTTGACACTGGTGTACACTTCTCTAAATAGAAGTTTTTTAAACTTCCAGTGTATGAAATAAAGCTTAGAGTGAAATAGCAAAAGATTGTCATTTTATGAAAAAAGAAAATAGCATGGAATATTTGAATTGACTGAACCTTAAATGTGTTTTGAATCACATTTAATAGGTTATTTCATTGCAAAATGTGACATACTCAAAATTTTCATCCTGAAAAGTGATGTTTCCCTTATTCCAGTAAATTGAGTTTTATTACATTTTAGTTCTAAATCTTTGATTCATTCAAGGTGGTTAAGTGCGAAACTGAATTTCGAATTCCAACGATCTGACTATATTATTATCAATATCTAACATTTATAGATCCTGACACATCAAACTCTATTAAAGTCTTATTTATAGCTGTTTGTTCCAGATATTGTGGTTACCTTTGCTACCATCCTTACAAAAATAATACAGATTTTATCAATCTAGGTTTTACAGTTTTAAAATATAGAAAGGAAGATTTTTTTTAAAATAACATTAAGAGAATAGAAGCTTATCGGTTTTCAAAGATCTTCAAATTTCTGAATTGATTTTTGGCTATTAGTTCAAGCCTGTGTTGTGCTTTACAACCAAAAAATATTTATATCGCTATGCATTTTGTTTATTATTATAATGGAAACAAAAACGCAATTAGATATTTTTGTTGAATGAAAAAAAAACCATTGATTGGGGACAGATACCTGCCTTTTTGGAATTTCAAAATCTGTAAATAAGCATTTCTTGAGTGTTATTGCTAACTTATCCATTCAATGTGTAATGTTTTTGTTTGCTAATATAAGATAAATCTGTGTCAATATTTCAATATAAATGTACATAAATGCTAATATTCCGGTAGAATTTTACATTCTCTACCCCAGCATTTAATTAAAATATCATGACCTCTTGTATTTTTTCAATGTCACTAAATCCAAAATACGACAATTAAGAATTGATACTATAACTGATATTTTAGTGATTGGAAATATAAACAGTAAATTTGTTTTCCTAAAAAGTATACCATTATGTTATATGCTACATTCTGATAATATTAAAAATCAAAATGAACCGTGACATACAAATTGACCTGCAATTTTGTTTATAATTACATATGAAAATGTATTACTTGTATTTTTATTTCTAAATCATATATATGCATATTTATTTAAACAGGTACTTGTTCTTTAATGTTTGCAGCTTTTGAACATAAAGATAAGTAAAGAGGCGCACTTTTTAAACAATGTGACTGTCGTAGAAATATAATAGTACATGTACTCACCTTTCTAGCGCCACGACTGTGAGTGTCATTATGCTGGCTACCACATTCACACTGGTGGCGAAGGATATCGTTTTACATAGGACTTCTCCATATGTCCACACGGGGTTAAAATTATACAGTAAATTAAGTGGTATGTTAAACCCAGCAATAAGAATGTCACTAATGGCGAGACTGATGAAAAACATGTTTGTAACGTTCCGAAGAGACTTGTTTCCAAGAATGACGACAATGACCAAAGTGTTTCCAGACAATGCAAAAACCATAATTGTGGCATACAATACTGTGAAGATGGTTTGGATATGATATTGCAAAGGCATAGGTACAAAGTGGTCGGGATGTGGAGTGAAGTAATCATAATTAGGTGGAAAAGGGTAGTTTCTGTAGTAGTCCGTTGTATTATTCATCTTTGCAAATCCAAAGAATTTTTCCAAACAGAACCGGAAGATGTCTGATGTAGAGGCTTCGCTCTTCAAGAGTCGTCTGGCAAAATTATGCGATTTTTATAGAAAAAATAATACAGCAGATGTATATTATCTGGTCTCATCTAAATTATTGGTAGAGGAGTAACCGAGCTGTTTATATATGAAACTTACTCACAGACTCTATCTTGGGTTACTTGCCAGTCCGATAACCACTGATATCACCAGTCGTTAAAATCCTCCTATCACACAGGCTAAAAAAAACCCTAGCAGTGTCGTGCAAGAATTCCTTATTAAAGATACTAGTCATTTTCAAATTTGAGAAGAAAAAGATGAGGTTCTCAATGAGTTTTGACATGAGATTAACACAAATCACGCGACAAAAACAGAACGGTGCGAGATAACGGTTGGGTAAATACCGTTAATAAGCTGCTTTCCGCAAACTATCTCATAGTGATGTCAGATTAAAGGGGTCGTGCGGATTGTTTAAACTTAATTAGGAAAGCTGTTTGGTTTAGATATCGGACCATTTTTCGAAACAAAAAAGATTTTGTAAAAATGTGAACAAGAGTCATTTAACAAACTATTGATATAAAGTAAAAAGCATTTTATGTCATTGTTTGAAATTTTAACATTTTTTCTATTGAGGGATTTTTAAAAATGCTCATAAAATTTTTATCATTTATATTTCATTTTATTCAATGAATACTCAGTATTAAAGCTGTATCAAAAAAAGTTTTACACAGTGCTGGAAGAGGTACATACTCTCTTAGTACAAAATTCTATTGCCGCAAAACAAGTGTAGCATGTTTTTATATGTCTTTGGTTATGGTCAGTTCTGCAGCTAGCTAGGTATACTCTTAATAATGAAAAATATAACAAAATACAATCATTATAAATATTAATATGTTAGGGACTTTTTAAAAACATTTTATAATTCTCCAAGAATTTGTAGAAAAATGCAAATTATGAAAATAAAAAGAAATCCGAAAAAAATGAAGATCAATGTTTAAGAATAATTTAAGATTAAGCGAAAGTGAAAATAAAAGCCCCTTAAAATCTTTCCACAAGGAAAAAAAAATTACAGCTTTACTTTTAAACTAAAAAATGGAAAAGTTTTTTTTAGGTGAAGTTATTATTGATGTAAACTAATGAGAAGGTACATGACATTACAGCATCAGTGAGGAGAAGGAAATGAAGGGTGGGATTATAAACAATAAACACAACAAAGGAGGTCAGTGATATTTTAACATTTTGTTGATTAATATACTTAGTAATACTTGATTAAGAATTTATCAGACATTCTCAGGAATTGGGAGGGATCTTTGAGGAAGTAATTTTTTTGCAGATGTTTCTGTGTTAACACCCTTGACTACTGTACAATGGCCCGCTTCGATCATAGTAACGAATCGTCTGTCCACACTTAATTATTAGCAATGAAACAAGTTGTTTTGCGAAGGGGATCCAAGTGGAGAGGCAAGCGCACAGGTGTTTGCTTCTCTCAACAAAACCGTAAAAAGTTGGTAACAAAGCAGGAAAATGAGCTTTAATATTTCAGTGTTTGAATTAAGATGTCTATGTTTTCAGTATCAATGTCTTTTCTTGTGACTTAGTGATAACAAAGCTTAAAGATTATCATATTTTTTAATGGATAATCAAAAATTGAAGGTTTACTACAAAGCAATATAGGATCTGTTAATGAATAATGATTTAAATCCTATAACATTTTTTAAATTTTCTCTACTGTAAGAAGTTTTTGCTATTCTCAATACTGAAGAGTAAAGTTGCATCATCCAAAAAGAAACTATTGCATCATATATGTTTTCTCCCTATCAGCATAACCTCATCAACGTCTTTGGATCCCTGCTCACATTCTTCTTTGGAATGAATTCAACACGCGGAGATCAACAACGAGCGGATTACAACCAAATGGTTTAATGGAGCAGTGATTTGGATTGTGATTAAACCAAACCTAACAATTTATAAAAATTCAGATTTAAACAAAAAACTGCAGTAACGAAAAACCTTACCTTTCATCACATTTTATAGATTACACTATGAATACTCTTATTGTAAAGATTCTGGGCTAATGATTTAAGTTAAAGAAAATTTTATGTTACTGAATACTTTCTTTTCCTTCATATTGTTTTCTTAGAAAATAAGGAATTTGCTGCATCAAAATTAATACATAAAATAATGTCTCATTTAATATCGCGCTCAGCTTAATTCTCAGTAAAAAAAATTACCTATTTCGAAAAAAAATTCTTTATCTTCATGATGAATCGCTATTAAAAAGAAGTAACCTAGTCGCCAAGTTTTTATATTGAATTTTTTATGATCAAGAATTATAAATCAAATAGGAAATTGTAAATACTAAACTTTGTAAATTTTTATTTGTACCTTCATAACTTATTATTAATATATCAATCTATTTTGGTTAGTATACTTTTTAAAAAAATATATATGAAAATATAAGCATCTTGTTAGAAAAATCTCAAACATTTGTCAAAAAAAAACTTCCTTTACAGAAGAATAATGAGAGAATTGTTCTTAATAATTAAAATACATGAACGGATTGACAGAAATCAGTTCTCTTTACCACTGTTAATTGACCGATAGGTGAATTCCTTTCATGTTGCGAAACGATTGGATCTTATCAAAAAAATCTTAACATTATTAGCTTTATCTTGCGCTCGAACCCGATCGTTAAATTGTTCACAGTCATATTGTCTTAAATGATTGATGGCTATTCTGTGATTTGTATCATAACCATTAAGATCCTCCTTAAAGTTGCGAATTCAAATGTTTTGTTGATTCTGTTTTGTTGTAAATCAAAAAACATAAGGGAATTAAATTTCTAGAATTAGAATTTTCTCTTAACTGTTATGATAAGATGATGAAAAACCAACAAGCTTGCACAAAAATTCGACAGCATACTTTTATTTTTTATGTTAGACTTAAGGCATTGTTACTTAAAGCACATGGCCGTATAGCATGTGGATGATCAACTCTGAATAAAATAAGACAATCACATGGTAACCTTTATTTATCAACTCCTCTTTTTTTCTTTCCCTCTTCAAACTTTTAATTTCGTTTTTAACATTCTTGAAAGTAGTAGCCGGACTAACAAAAGAGATTCAACAATACTTTCAGAGTAAAACGAAGTTAAATGTTTCTCTTCATACCGAAGAAAGAACTTTATTTCTGCGGTTGTTAGAAGTGCACCAGATATTTTCTTGATGATTGTTTATATGTTGGGCACATGTTTTCTTTTCTCTCAAAGAATATTTACATGAATTGAGATTTGTGAATGAAATTGTATATATCGAAGGAATGCTCGTAAGACATTGATCTTCCAAGGCCGTATAATATCTTATTGCTTTCAGAATATGATGATAATCTCTTTAATGCTGACTCCAAATCTAGAACGTGAATAACACTGTACAGTATACATGAAAAGGGAAGAAATTAAACCACTTTTAATTTTTTTCAAACCACATGTAAGCTCACACTTTTTTGAGTCACTTTAAAGGACTCAGTGTAGATGGCTAATATAGGCTACGCCTGATGCCCAGTCCATTTATGTATTTATTACACAATAAAATATGCTCAAATAAAAATAAATACTCAGTACATAAACAAAATGTACGCATTTTTTTTAAATGAATGTTTGTGAAAAAAGCAAAAATGATACATATATATTTGTATTAAGAAATATAACGCCCAGGGTAAAATCTTGACATTAATAGCAACAATTATTTTTTCAATTTCGTATTTTGATTTCCTACAACTAGGGCAATTATTGACAGACAAGTTGATGAAACAAGAATTTCAGTTTAAAGTCATCATTTCGTAAGTTCTATGGTCGATACAACGACCTTGTCAGCAAATACAATTTATCATTGAGTCAAGTGCTGACTCACGTTTTTCACACTAATTGTTAGTCCATTATTTATATACTGAATTGACGACGTTTTTTTCTCGTTATTTCCCGATCATGACAAGGAGCACACGGCGGGTGTGACCGGTCGGCAGGGGACGCTCACTCCTCCATGACACCTGATCCATCCCACCTCTGATGTTTTGGAGGTCTGTGTTTGCTCTGCTCCTTCTTTGTATTGTTTTATTGACTTTTGATCTGGAATACTGTTCGTTATCTCCATATGTTTCAATTTAATGTCTATATATATAGATATACACGTGTAAATAATTATGAATTCATTTGTGGCATATTCAGGCCTGTTTGATTAATAAAGTATTATAATCCTTTTTGCACATCTACCAAACATGTCTGTATATACTTAATTTTTATAATTTCTAAAAACATCCAAGAAAAAAAATATACCAGTAGAGGAAATAAAAAAGAAACACATTTCAACATGTTGGGGTTCTCACTGAGGGTATTGCTAAAACGCGGAACGGAAAACGGAACGGAAAGCGGAATATATTATTTTGGATTAAATCATTTAAAATACACAAATTTTATCATAAACGATATATCTTGTACATATTCAACCCCCACTATTAAATACAAGTTGATTTTGTCATGCTCAGTGTCTTATTTACGAAAATCGCCTACATAGCATTCACCTAAAATCGAATTTGAAAAAAAAGTGGGCGTAAACAAACTTGAAAAGTATTTGACAAGCAAAAGCACAAAGGGAAAACAATAGTTTGATTCGGGAGGGGGGATAAAACGCAAAAAGAAAACAATAGTTTGAATTGGGAGGGGGAATAAGTTCTACCTCCAACATCTTTCAGTACTATATCTTTTTACACTAAACATACTACTATAATTACATTCACAAATATTGTGAGGATGTCAACTTGATCGAACTGTCATGTTGTAAATTTTGAATTTACCGGGTGGCAGTAAATACAAAATTTCACATACTATTATATTAATTACATTCACAAAAATTGTGAGGATGTCAACTTGAACGAGCATTTCCGTAGTGAAAAGGTTATGACTGGGGGTGGGGGCAAATCTTTGATATCTAGATGAACCATGGTAAGAGAAATAAAATGTAAAAAAAATTTTATTTAGATTACGTTTAGGGCAAACCTTTATGTTAAGCTCGAATAAACATCTCTTATACCCACTGGTTGTTAAAATTTTATTCAAAATAAAGTAGCTTTCTATAAACTAGTATTTAAATTCTGGATAGACAAAGTTGGCCGGAAAAATTTCATGCGGTAGATAAAATGCAGAATATTTGCATTCATTGAAGTTAAATTTTGTTTGTTTGCGGTACATACTCGTATGTGTGTATGTTTAGGGGGTGGGTATATGAATGACCCCGTAAAAATGAGTTTGTTTTCCCACTCATCGGAAATGTCTGAGAAGCTGTAATAGGTCTGCCCCCTTTTTGTGTTCAAAATATACAAAAGGTTTGATAAATCAATTTTTAATGTGGCTGTCGGCCCCTATACAGACTCGAAACTGCCACTCCCCTTTCATGATTCGCGAATTCTACACTGCATGCACAATCTGAATATCATAAGAAGTAATTTTTGTCTTTACAGACATTGACATTGTAAACAAATTGAAAGAGGGGGTGGCGGGGGGGGGGGGGGGG
>PRKT01000110.1:1041907-1052968 GCA_003671525.1 Saccostrea glomerata | reverse complement strand
GAATTCAACACTGCATGCACAATCTGAATATCATAAGTAGTAATTTTTGTCTTTACAGACATTGACATTGGAAACAAATTGAAAGAGGGGGTAGCGGGGGGGCAGTAAAATATTTCCTACATACAACAAATTTGACATGCAAAAAAAGAGGGATATGTCCTTTGCCCAAACACGAAAATCCTATTTCGTGGAAGGGGGGAGGGCGAATTTCTTTCCGTACCATTTGAGGGTGTGTATGACTCATGATTGTATAATAGTTTACAATAAATTTTTATTAGAAATGACTTTTACAACAGGAATATTGCTCTTTTATCTGATTTATATCGAATCTATGTTATTTGTTTGACAAAAAATTTTCCGTTTTCCGTTCCGTTCCGTTTTCCGTTCCGCGTTTTAGCAACACCCTCTCACTGACAACATTTATGTAATCCTTGGAAACCAGGCCTTCCAAAAATCTGTTGGAATTCACATGGATACTGGTTCCAAAACCTGCTTTTGAACTAGAGCACAATATATCCATAAACTTTTACATGAAACAATTGGTTTCTTTCTCTAACCTTTAGATAATTTTCAAGGACAGACGATACAAACTGTTGTCGAAAAAAAAATTCGAAAAAATAACTGGAAGCATGTTTTAATAAGTAAATTGAATAAGTTTCACCGCGAGTTTTTCGTTTTTTATTCACACAGTTTCACAGCAATGGCATTGAACATGAAAAAAAATATTTGTATAGTTTAAAAGGGATGGTTGTAGAAAGGTAGAATTTTGAACATTATAAGAGGTTTACAATTTCTTGATATTTTAGAAATTTATCAATTGCACCATTTGCAACAAAAAATAAACCAAGAAATATATACCAATCCAGGCATTCATTTTTTGTTTGTATTATCTGTCCTTAAGTACTAATATATCAATGGCTTTTCGTCAATTACATATAACAGTACTGCACTGATTTTCATTCATACATATAGTCATGTACGTTGCACAATGAACCCAAATAAAACCCATTTTATTATTTGATACACGTGCCTGAACACATTTGATTATTTTCAAAATAATATGGGGAAGAAACACATACATTTAGAACTTGAAAAGAATATCATAAAAAGTTGGGGGAAAAGTATGAAAAGAATATAAAACTAAATTTGGTCCAAATTTCCTCTGCATTACTAAACATAGACCTTTGATGTTCCCTTTTTTCTACAAAGGAAAGAAATTTAATTCTAATATTGATATCCACTTTTCAAACACACACTTTAGTGTCCTTAAAACAAATTTTATTTCAAAATATTGTACTTTTTTAAGATTTCTTGAAAATCTTATCTAATTTGTTAAATCTTTAAAATCTAAAAAAAGAAAAAGAGTTTTGCTTATATCAATGAAGCGAAAATAATTTTTCCCTAAAGCACACATAAGGGGTTCGCTTTAAATTTTATGCACGTATAAAAATGCATACGATGTATCATATATTTTTTTTATTTTTGAAAATGTGGCTTGTAATAATTCTTTTAAAATTCCGTTCACCCACTTGATTAACATTTAATTGCCAAAGAGTAACCTTCAAACAAACTGGAAATGAAAAAAATACTACCGTGAAAATAAAAATAAAACTTTTGCTGCGATTTTTACAAGTAAGCATTCAAATAAAATTCAATATAAACCATATACACGTCTGAATAAAGCACATGTACCATTAATTGCAACACCCTGTAGATGTTTATTCTATATAATAATGCCGTATATGTTAAAAGATACTAGATTTTGCATAAAATGAGAAAATTTAAGTGCTCCTCGATATTTCATTTCATTCAAAAAGTTTACCTCGAGCGCAAGCTTGCCCATAATTCTCCCTTAAATTTTACGAATTTCCAACACTTCTACACTTTCTGTTCTTTTGAGAAATTTGGGCAACAATGCGTTCACCATTTATTCCAGCTTTAAAAATCGGAATAATTTCAATTGATTTTCGTGAATTGCAGTAACCCTCTTACAAAAGACAGTTTTGTTCTTTATTTTTACTGACTTTAAACTCCTGTAGTTTCGCAAAGTTTAGACATAGAGGAATTGCAATACTGATCTCAGGGAGCTACTTACTATACTTTATTTTTAATTTACCGGGGGCCACATTTTGTACACTAAGTGCAATCATTCTTTAGGGGACCAAAATCTATCAAATGGCATTTTAATTGCATCAATAAAAAAAGTTTTGACGCTTTTCCAGAATGGGTAAAAATGCCAGATGGATATTGAAATTCGACATTAAGCGACAGAGGAGTGGAATGAAAAACACCTATCATTCTGTCCTCAGTAATTCAGAAGAGAAAAGAATTTGATAGAAAAAGTTCCAGATGATAAAACAGGTTTCAACATTGTCGTTTTTGTAATGCTTTTGGTTTTTTTACTTCAATTAAATTCAGCAAGTAGTAATCCAACTTAAAGTTCCCATGATAAAGAAGGAATTCTTTAAAATCATGTTAGTTTTTAATATTTTTCATAGTCTCTGTATCCATTTTGTCTAAAATAACAAACCTATTGGATTCCTCAGCTACACAAAAAACCTTAAGAAGTTGTTTAGTGGGTTCGAGTACTTGTTCTAATAAATCTCTTTCTTTACTGGTTACTAAAATATTAGCAGCAGTGATTGATTGTATAATGTTTTAACGTACCTCTCGAGAATATTTCACTCATATGGAGACGTCACAGTATGCCGGCGAAGGGCTTCAAATTTTGACCTATACTCGACACTTAGGGCCATTGAGCAGTGAGGGTTCTTTATCGTGCCAGCGCCTACCGTGACACTGGACCTACGTTTTTAAGGTCATATCCGAAAGACCCGTGACTTTCACTTCTGGTGCCGAGCGCTTGGCGAAGGAACAGTCAAACCTTTGTTTACGTCCTAGGTATGACGCGGCGCCGCGAAACAGCAGTGAAGAAAAAACTTTGAGAGTACTGCACAACAATATATTTGAGAAATGGTGTCAGTCAGCCAAGAAACTTTAAAAAATATATTGAAATCACAAATTTTTCCCCAAATAAGGAACATAAAAGAGGAATTTTTTTTTATACCGGTACTTTATACAACCATTCCCTTTGATGAATTTCTAGTATATTCAAGACCATTTTCACATCATACACTTCTGCTTCTCAAAATAAAATGAAACTCATAAAACAAATACTGATTGTACACACAAGTAATCCGAAGTAAATATTTAAAAGATGCTTGAGTTTCTGATTGACGGTACGTAGGAAAATTTTGGAGCTCGTCTTCTAACAATCTTTCAGAATTTCCATTGGTACGAGTTGCGCCCAACTATAAGCATGTCTTTATTTTGTATTCATATTAAGCATAATCAATTCAAAAGTTCAATATTATTTGTCAAAAGGAAAAATCCATGCGCTAGTGGCAAGGATTATGACAAAAAGTACCAGGCGAGTGAGACCAGTCAACTAGAGATGATTAATCGTCAATGGTACTCGGCCTCAACTGTAATATTTTAGAAGTCAGTGTTTGCATAGCTTGCAGTTCGAATTATTTTAATGAACTTTTAAGCTTGATTACTTTTGTTAAATCGTGTAACCTTCACGTCTGCGTTTTTGTTATTCTTCAAAAGCATTTCTTGTTCAAATTTTCACCAAAATATTAAAGAAAAAATTCTATACTTTGCAAGTTTGATTCTAAGATTACTTTTAGATTGCTTTGTTATCATTTTTAACAGACAATTTTGAAATAAATCAGGTAAAACACAACAAAATAGGGGGAAAGAATGCAGTATGAAATGATAACAATTTTAGGGATAAATATCTGTAATTTTTCCGTTTTGCATTTCTATCTTATGCAGTTATTTTCTTGCAATTGCTATAACTGTATTGCAAGAAAATATGTTTGTATGTTATATCTCCCACCAAACTGCTGACCCATGAAGTGAAAGTGAGGAATTCAACTTTTGCCTTGGCCTTCTCAAATGTAGGGATGATAAAAAGATAGGATTTTAATCAGGTTAATTAAATTTTATAGATTTTTTACTCTTGTAATCTGTACGTGCCAAAGAGTCAGAATTTTGACGTAACTCTACCCCAATTCTAATCAATCCTTCAAAACATGAGTTTGACCATCGGCACGTTTCTCAGATATCATATTCAAATAATATTTTTTAAACTCAACATTTGATTTCCACCCTGATTAGCATCAGTCATTTATTTCATAACTCAGAGATAACATATTAAGGTTTTATGAAGATTGAACAGGAAGAGGCCATGTTAAATTTCTTTAAATTGACGCAAAAGATTTGGAAAATAAATCATATTTTTGCAGAACATTTACAGAACATTTTCAAATTTTTATGAGATATTTTGAGCTGCAATAAAAAGCCACTTTCTTGTTATAAATTTATCTAAACGTTATGTCAGAAAATTGATTTGTGTCATCGTACTCAATTAATTTCAAAATTTATTTGAATTTTGAAGATATCTTTCAGTAACTTAGTGCTGAGGTGCCGAGCAAGAAAATTGATAAGGCAGATCCGGTGTATTTTGATATCACACGTAAGATTGATGTAAACCACGAATTATGATAAGTTTATTTAACTGATACCCACTCTTGTCGCGGTATCTTTATGCTTGACTTATATTCCGTCCTGCTAATTGTCAAATCTCGCGGAATGTTTGAAAAATTTGGAAAATAAACCATACATTTCAAGTAAATCTTTGAAAGAAAATACACAATGCACACAATACACATGTTTAATAGGAAATACAATTTGTTGAATTTATTTATTAAAAAGCAAATCATATCATAATATTGAAAATGTATTTTTTAATTGATGGATTGTATCAGCATCGCCAACAATTTGATTTCACTTATTTACTATTAAAATGTAGGCTACATGTTTGATACCAATCGGTAAAAAAGAATTTGCACGATATCTGATCAAGATATTGTAACTGAATCAATGACTTTTTATTACTAAATGTTGTACGCTAGACAGTTTTTAGGTGCAGCATTACATTTGCTGTACCGAGAAAACCTACTGTTCCTGAACAGTTGCTGATAAAAAGATTCCTCAAATGCAAAAATTTTTTGACTTAATTATTTTCAAGAATGAAATAATATACAGTACTTCGATGGGAGGTCATATTTTACGACGTTAAAATTCGGGGTAATATCAAAAAAGTTTGCACGTAATACAATATGTATTTTTTCAAATTCTTTTGCACGAAGTGCGAGGTCGATATGGTTTTCTGTGAAGTCGATATATCTATGGATTGACCGAATTAAAGGGCTACATTTGTTATATTATTTTTTACAGAGATTGATAAAAAACAATTTGAAAAAAAGGGAACAAACCACAAGTTTTCTCTCTTAAACACTTAGAGACTAGAAATCAAAATAAATTAAGTTGTTAAATATAACTGTGTTAAACTTTCCTGAACATTTTTAGATTTCTACATAATTTAGAGGATTTACTAATTGAAAATACTACAAATGTACATCTTTTTGATTATGTTTTGTGTCAATTTTGACAAAGATATTCAATATGTTCTAATATTAAGTAGATTCTAATTTAGGCTGTTGTTACGTCTTATGAGTTACAGAACATTTCAAATTTAAATACAACTTGAAGTATATATATATATATTTTACAGAAACATCAAGTCATACACTATAATTGTGAAATCTTTCCAATCAATTTTTTTTGTTTTGCAGAAAATTACCTCTATTTTAAGAAACATCAAGTCGATATGCATTTCAGATTCTATGAATAGTAACTCAAGTCTATATGCTGTTATATACTAAATCATGTGACCAAGTTTAAGCCAATCGGAAAGCTTGGAATATATGATTAAAATAATATTGCTAAATAGAAATTAAAAAAAAAAGGTTTTGTCAGGTACTTTTGTCTTAGCACCCTCTTGTTTCCCTTAAAAATCTGATACCATGTACACTGATGGCACAATAATATATATTATAATTCTTAAAATCATTGAATTCTATGTGATGTGATGTGATGGTTAGACAATTCCAGGGATTGGATTTCTCTTAATGAACTTAGACGGTATTAAGATTTAAGGGAACTTAATGATTATCTTTTCGTTATCCTCTATTTCTTTAATTGATTTCTTTATGAATGGTTAAAACATTCATGTCAGAAAAATGTTAACTTCTTTTCTTCTAGATCTGAAATAAACTTTTTTATCACACATGTAAATGAAGGACCTATAATGAAGGGTGACCTGGTCCCCAGTTCATGTTGAAGTGGGATTTGATGGACTCTCTTTTCATACAAATTTCCATTGCAACAAGGGTCAAAGCTTTAGAAATTTAGTGTACAGTTAGAATCTTGCAGGACTTACATGGATGGTAATTTTATCAAATTTAAGTACATAGTGAATTGCAAGATTCATAAAGTACATAAGTGACGTGCAAGAAAACCCGATTGAACTATACTTTTATTTTTTTACGCGCAACAAGAACACTTTATTATTTTGAACTAAGATTTTATCTTCCATAGTTTTGAATGACAATCTTTTCCAGTATTCATTTTCTCCTCCCCGCGGTTTTCCTTCGACGTGATTTTTGTAACGACGTCGTTTAAATAGCATGTAATCAGTGGGAAAATAACATAACGAGATAACACAGGGAATCTTAGTATTTATAGTTTTTAAGAAGCAGTCATATTTAATTCCATGATAAGTATATAATTCATTACGGACGTTGATATTATCAATTTGATATGCGACTTTTTAATTTGTTATCGCTGGGTGGTTCTCTCGTTATCAGGCTTTGATATGAACTTTATGAATTTATGACAATTCTGACCTACCATATGTAACCTTTGATTTAAAATACCTGAAATGAATTCCATAAAACATGTTTTTCAAAAAATGTTTTATCTCTTTTTTTTTTATGAAATTCTGGTTTTCCTACCTTCATGCAATCTGTCATATATCCTCTGAAAGCTTGGGAAACTGAATTCAGACCAGACATGCTGCATTCAAGATTGAATTACCTATCCCAATAAAACTTCTATATGTATACATTTTCTTCATTGTTTTATTTATTTATCCATTTAAAAACACTATTATCTATGTATTCAAAAACTTAGAAATTCAATGTACATGTTTTATTAATTAAACCATATAATGAGGAACAAACACCACCGACAAAGCTTTTTTATGATGACGTAATACACTTGTAATTAATCAATTTATCCAAAGCATGCTATCATCGTTGATATGATGTGCATTTTGCTTGTCGTCTGCTTCCTATAAGAAGAGAAATAATCGTTTTTTTTAAGTATGCATGCGTAATGATAAATGATAGAAATAGATTGCAGGGGTCAATGTCGACCTCGTAACTCTGCAGACTACTGCAAAATATAAAACATAAAAACTCCCACATATAGAAACTTAACACAAGATGGTTTTAATAAATGTCTTGTTTTTCAATTTATTCGAATTTCATCAAGGTGTTAAATAATGAATTTTTATCAATAGTCTACTATTGTTCATTTGGTTTGTTACTGGACTACAACGATTTTGATAATTATTATATTGCGACATGGTTCGGTTGATATATGTAATGAATCGGAAGTAGAAATCTAAGTGAACATTTGACAAGTCCAAAGGTAGCAATTTCTACACCTACAATGTACCTATAGTTGACTATGGTTTGGTAGGTGAATTAAGAAAACATTTTGGATCTTTCTAATTAAACGAGACCTGTACGACGATAGGATTATATAGTTGAACCGCCACTCTTGACTTGACACATATATTTTGGATTAAAAAAGAAAACAAGTTTTTCAAAATGCAAAGTTTACAAATGTACTATATGGATATAAGAATAATAGTTTGAATAAAAATAATGGTATACCTTAGGTCAGAATTCAACAAGTCTAAAAGAAATCAAATTGTCATTTCAATAGTGCAACAGAATAAGAGGATGGATATGTCGAACAATTGAACAAGTCAAAATTTTCATAAGAAAAAAATTTATTATATTCTCAAATGAATATAAATCGATGAATTTTTTAAGGTCAGACGACACGTTCCTCAAAAATATATAATTTTTCCTAAGAATTTGTCATTGAAGAATAGGTTCTTAAACAAGATTCCTCACAAAAAAATTAGGATACCTTGCCAGGCATTTGGACAAGATACCACAGGGAGATATTTCTTATATTACCCTTATTGGTAATCTTCTGAATGACCTATAATACCAGTTTTGGTGTACTTATATATATAAAAAAAACTTTGAAAACAATGTAGAAAGCAGAAGAGAATGACAAATACGAAAAAAAAATTGATATAAAACCAAGAGATACAAAACATGTATTCGAGGAACGTGTCTTCTGACCTTATCATTTTTTCTTAAAATATTTATATCTTCCCAATTTGGTTACAACATATACATCCATCGATTTTAGTACGGAATAATTATGTACATGTAATTATTATGACTGATTGTGGCATGTTATACTCTTGATACGATTTATGACTATTTCTATCAAAAAGTTATGACTCACAAAATAATTTAAATTAACAAATTTCTGGAGATTTTTTTACTTAGAAAACGCCCATCATTGCAATATTTTACCGGAATCCTCATCGCGTACATCTTCATATTTAACACAGATTTGATATCTTATCTTGTTTTAAAAATAAATAATCTGTTAAAACATCTATATTTTGCCGTAAATATGCTATTCACACTTCATTCATTCTGTGAACTTGCGTGCATGATATCATCACTACATATTGTAACTCTCAAAACATAACCGCATAACGTATTTAAAGGTGAAAAGCCTCTCTAAATACCTCAAAAATAATAATTCAAATCTGAGTAAAAAATACTCCTCTCTTGTCATTTTTATCTTCATTTTTAGAATTACAGGCTATATACATGAAGATATATTGAATTTATGTAAAATTTATAATTGTTACTTTTTTTTACCTAAATGTTTGCTTAATTGTTTGTCTGGATTTGTTTTATTTTTGTCAACATAAGCTTGTTTCTTTTTTTTTCTAGTTTCAAAAATATGCAATATGTCATTAATATATTTTATTTGTGATTTGTTGAAATTTTACAACCAAAAAGGAGACAAACAAATCACATATAAACTTCGATGATCATGTTTGCAATGCCTTGACTTTTCTGTTTAATCACCCCCAATTTGTTTAATAAAAGTAGAATTTATTTACCATTCATGTTTTCCAAGTTGTTGTCGATGATATATCAAAGTTGTAGAAAAACACATGAAAGATACACATACATACACCTCCTACTAGAAAGCAAACATAGGGTGCCGATCATTTTTTAAACACGTATGTATCTCTACATTAAAATACTAATTACACTGTGAGAAAAAAAACCTAAAATTTTGGGTTTGAGTTTACAATAATCTGGCAGTTGATGTTTCCTTATTTTTGTTTTTAATTTAAGATAGTAGCTACTCGAGCATAACCGTGTGTGTCCATTTTCCGGTATACATAAGCGAAAATATTCCAAATATACACATGTACGTAAAAGAATAATTTAAAAGTATGTTAACCCTTTCTAGATTTAACTCTAATGAATTAGGAAGGTGATGGATAGATCTGAATTCTTAAAAACATCAAAATTATCATTAGAAATATAATTTCCTTCGGAAATAACCAGGTATCTCTAATACCATTGACTTAGAAAAAGATTCTGATTTTTTTTTTCGTAGAGAGAAAGCAATACTTTAAATCACTTTTTGTTATTGCTCGCAAAAATTTTATTCTCGCGCATAATAGTATTCCTTAAGAATATATAGAACAATAACCAGAATGCATGAAAATTTTGTCTCGCTAATCAATTGAAAATAAGGTGTTGCGAAAATTTAGTGATCAACAGTATATAGAGAAAATGTACAGTATTCAAGCTCAAAGACATTTAACAATACAAATAGGAAAAAGAACAAATACGAACCACAAAAAAATCACAGATTGATCAGATGATATACTGGAATGGGCATTTCTTGTGTACCGTTCATACTTGTCATGTACTCATTGTCATAATCCGAAATGACGAAAAGAAAATTCGATGAAAATTCGGCATGTAAATAATGGCATAACAATTAGTACGAAAAAGACTTAAAGATAGATTGTATTTATTGACAAGGTTATACTACCGACCATTAAACTTGCGAAACGACGACTTCAGACGAGACTGTTTATGTTCTTGTTTCATAAACTTGTTTTTCAATAAGTTGACTCGTTTAGGAAATTGTTCATAAGTAGTGCATGCTCTTTCATATCGAATTTTACAGAGAGACATTAACTCCACATGCAAGTGTTTAGGATTTATTGCTACAAAAATAAGGGAAGCTGACGATTTAAAGGTTAAAGTAATTTTTTTTTCATTTCAAGCTTTGTTAAAATACCATTATCGACATTTTCTCCTAGTGAAAATACCCAAATATGAATCAAATGTTAGACTCTGTAAGATTTTTTTTTTTTTTAGCTAACATGCACTGGGATATATCAAGTAGTCATATGAATGGAAGTAACGATAATACATATAGAAATGTCGAGTGGAAGTCAACATCTCATGTAGAATGGGTTTTTTTAAATGCTGCTTCATATATGCATACAAAAATAGGTATTTTAATTAAGGGTGTGATTGTTGGAAGATCTTATCTAAAAAAAACTATACAGTGGATAGATAAGATATTGTCATATTGAAAATAAAGCTAATTTGAATGTCAACTTCAGAATAAAGTTCTTGTGGTTACAATCAGAATGTTTTTGTAACAAAATAACTATGCAAATGTCAAATAAAAAATTAGTGTACAATAAGTTCCATTTTTATTGAAAAGGCAGCTGTCTTCGATCTCGAAAAGGCTGGACTTCCATTTTTCGTGGGGAATAGTTATATAGTGTTTAAAAGTAGTACGTTTTAGTATAGCTTATTTTATTAAAATTTTGATTTCAATTTTCCTAAAAGTTTCTTGGAATTTTTAAGTATTTAAGTCTGTTTTACACCACTCATTGAATATATTGTTGTACAGTATAATAACGGGGGGGGGGGGGGGGGT